>QNGE01001474.1:77960-94285 GCA_008508345.1 Paragonimus westermani | reverse complement strand
TGCCATTCCTCGTCTGTTTGTCCGATTTCGTTGCGCGATGGCTCGTCCGGCTGCTCGTACTGTCCGCCATCCACCCAGTGTTGGCCTTGACCGTATTCCAACATCGTGTCCAGATGTTCCTCTGAATGTTGGAAAAACCACGCCTCCGTTCAGGCCGTCTGTCGTATTTCGCCTGCCCAGCCTCGCCCGTTGGTCCGATCTAGTCGAGCGATGACTCATCCGGTCGCACACGTTGTCCTTGATCCGATCGCCGCAGGTTTTCGAACATACCTCCCCCCGCGTTGAAATATTCGACCGAGCGTTCGAAAACTCGCACCTCCGACCTGACAATCCACCACACTTAGACGACCTTCACCATACCGTTAAAACTGCGTGGATTCGAAGTTATGCCCTTCAACGCTTAATGCAGAAAGCATTGAGTGACTTAATCCCTAGAACGTGCCTAGTGTGCCTAGATGATGTCACAGTTCACGGGAGGTCCGAACAAGAGCATATGCGCAACTTGGAACCCGTACTGTACCACCTGGGGGAAGTCGATTTTAAACTGAAGCCCAAAACTGCCACTTCCTACTCAAAGAGGTAACAATCCTGGGGCATGTAATCTCTAGTGCGGGTATCCGCACAGACCCAAGAAAGTCGGAACAAATTCGATCTTGGCTGATGCCGAAGGACGCAAACTAGCTGAGAAGCTTCCTAGGGCTAGCGTCGTGTTATCACCGTTTCATCACTGATCTCAATCGCATCCCCACTCCCTTGACCAGACTACTACAAAATAATCAGGGATTCACGTGAACAGAAGAATGTGACCATGCTTTTAAATCGCTACGCGAAGCTCTGTGCACGGCGCCAATGCTAACTTTTTCGGACCTGTCGCCGAAGGCTGGAGAGGTTGTTTTAGATAATGATGCAAGCGACAGTACAGTCGGCGCGGTTATCTCAGAACGAGGACAAGACGATAAGGCACGAGTGATAGCTTACGGTAGCCGGTGTTTAAGTAACTGCGAGAGGAACTACTGTACGACCAGAAAGAAAGGCTTGCGCTAGCATTCTTTGCTCGACATTTCCAGCATTATCTCCTGAACAGAAGTTTTATCGTACACACGGGCCATCAGCCTCTCCACTGGTTACAAAACTAACAAGACCCAGAGGGGCAGTTAGCCCGATGGCAGGAGATCCTACATGAATACGACTTCGTACGTGAACACAGACACGGCAGACGACACTAGAACGCTTACGCACTATCAAGCTTTCCTGCGCGTAATCACGGCGACCGTCCGTTTTGTACTACGCAACAGTTGACGCTGATCACCCTACAGGGTGCAGAATATGGCGGCTGACAGCAGGCTCA
The DNA here is from genome assembly GCA_008508345.1 of Paragonimus westermani. Taxonomy (NCBI): domain Eukaryota; kingdom Metazoa; phylum Platyhelminthes; class Trematoda; order Plagiorchiida; family Troglotrematidae; genus Paragonimus; species Paragonimus westermani. The sequence continues at coordinate 92,937 of QNGE01001474.1, read as the reverse complement.
AGCAACAGATCCTGAGACTGCGCTGATCTATGAAAGGTGCCGAAATAATGGTGATAGACCAACAGGTAAGGAAATGGAACGAAAAAGCTATGAACGTCGCTGACTTTGGGCGCTATGGGAACAGCTCAAGATGGTGGAGGGAGTCTTGTTCATTCAATACGGACCCGCTTACATAAGAAGGATTGTGGTCCCTCAATCTGTGGTACGTGAGGTCCTAACAGACTGGGACATGCGGGAATAAACAAACTGGAAGTGGTCACCCGACAACGATTTTGGTGACTGCATCATCGGAGAGATTTCAGGTTATCATGACAATCGTGCGAGAACTGCGGCACCTTCAAAAACCCTCAACCGTGACGTCGAGTACCGTTGCAAGTTATGGACGCAGAATATCCTAACGAGTTGTTCGGCATAGATATTGTGGAGCCGTTGACCGAGACACTCCAAAACAATCGGTACATCTTGGTCCTGGTAGATTACTTCACCAAATGGTTCGTAGCTGTCCCGCCTACACAAGTGGATACATCTACAGTAGTTACAGCCATTGTCGACCACTGGATGTGCCTTTGGGAAGCTCCGGGCCAACTTCATTCAGACCAAGGCTTCTGCTTTGAAAGCTTTCTGGTTCGCGGAATGTGTAGGTTACTAGGAATAAATAAGACCCGAACAACAGCTTACCACCCGCAGGGCAGTGGGCAGATGGAAAGGACGAACCGGTCCTTCAAAAGTCTCCTTAAGGTTTTCTCAAAGGAGACTGTCACCGAATGGGACTTAGCTATACCGAAATGTATGTTAGCTTATTGCCATTCAGCCTTCAACTGACCAAACCCCATATTTCTTGTGGACCGGTCCAGAAGTGAGACCACCCTCAGATGGTCGATTGCCCGTTACACAGCAACTGCAACTTCCTGTGGCACAATACGTAAGCAACTTTCTCGACACTCTTCGGCGGGCCCACCAGATTGCACGAGCACATCTAGGAACATCTCACAGGCAGTAGAAAGACTACTACGATAAAAGGGTATTTGGAGCTCCTTTGAAGGTTGGCGAAAGGGTGTGGTTGCACAACATGGTTCCGAGCTCGGGAGTCCTAGTGAAGATGCATAAACAATAGAAGGAGCCGTATGTTGTCGATCGAATACTTTCGGAAGCAACTTGCCAAATTAGTTAACTAACAGGAACCAACAGACAGCCAATCGTGGTTCAGTTCAATTGCCTAAATCCATACACACAGATTACATGCCGGGGGCCATCACCAGATGTCCCCGAGGTCTGGATGGTAGTCAAAGTCCCGAACGCGCTGGACATAGGCAAGGCACCGGGGATGGTGCTCAACGAAGAGGGGAGCTGTGTAACCTGTGATCGAAACTAATTAGCGCGCATAGATCGAATTTGAAGTGACCGCTACGTCAACGCTGTGTACGGGGTTCCTGAACCAACGGATAGCCAGACAAACAAGGAGGACACTTGCATTTAAACTATCGCCGCGTGTTGCCCAATACACCTTCGGCCATAATCTCTGTCTGTTCTTCTGGTTGTGTTATACTCACCAATAATATTGCTCGATGACAAGGCAGAACGACCAGAACGGGTGACTATATATGAGGAAACATATATGGATGGTCTTTTATCTGTCACAGGATGGAACTACAGTGCTCCAAAGACTGACCCACGTGTGTATGATTTAGATTGCCGTGATTTCAAGCCTATCCTGCTAGTGACAGCAGACAGGTGTTTCGCGTCAGCGTGTGCACTTTGCGTATGATCAATCGAAGCCATTCGTCCAAGCATATGTACATTCTGACTTTCGTTGTGTCAGTAAATTTCCGGGCTTTCTGACGTCGTACTCCAAAAAAGCACGTCATCTGGTAAACGACCGTGTGAGCCAAGCCCGGGAGTTCTCTCTTCTGCCTCATGATTACGGTTGGAATGAGTCTCTGATGCAGCAACAGTCCGCATGTCATACGTACTTTCTAAGTTTCTGATGGTTGGGAACAGCGGTGGTGGACAAACACAGAAACTGGACTATCAGTTGTTGCTGTCCTCCCAGATCACGACAGGGAAGTGATTATCAGGCAATCGTGCATTTGGAAACACTAGATGGAAAACGAGAGAGGAGAATCATTACGGAAACGAGTGTCAACGCACAGTTGAAAATTGTGTGTGATAAACCGGGAATTCACAGTTCAATACCAACTTGTAAACCATTAGTAATCTTGCTCACTGACACCAAATCCAAGTCAAACTAGGTGGGTGGATTACAACTCTGGTACTATCTGAACCGGGATAAATGTAAGCAACTAAAGAGTTCGGAAGGCAGCAATTAATGGGTCGATCGTTCATAGACAGAAGACAATACTAGGTTCAAACTGCTGATTTCAGGAGATCAGACACACGTAAATAACTACTTGAGAGTTAAATCACTATATATTTATTCAGAAAGGTTGATCAATGGAAAGTGGATTTGGGTAATGTGATTACAGTGATAGTAGTCTTGGAACTCTCATTTCCTTCAACCGGCAATAGTAGTTAGAAGGCGCATCTTCTACTAAGACAAATCGCACAATGTCGTCCGGTCCCATTTTATGGATATCATCATCTGTGAAAAATTCAGAGACCTACAAGTGAAACCGAACTGGAACTGTGTGAAGTGAAGTTGAAATATTTTGATTTAACTTCCGATGGGTGGATCTGCATCGTTGGAATTAGTCAATCGGTTTGCAGCTGTGCGCTCGGACACCAGGAGACCCCAGCCCCATGTGAACTGTTTACCCGTTTGTTGTTGACACGCCTACCACGTGATTTGTTCTAACGCCACGACTGCCATATATGGTAGTTCGGCCTGAATCGCTTTCCGTATTGACTCCACTGTATAGTAATAGTTTGTCATGTATATTCAAATTCCCTGCGTTCCAGCTGTTGACTCGTTTTCAATAAAAGGTGGAGTTAACGTTTTCTACTTCTCGGATTGTTGGTCAAGCCATACAATTGGGTGCGTAGTACATGAGACGGTGCAACAGCAAGTCAGGTTGATCGACCCAATACCAATTTTTGCGTGCAATAAATTTCGATCCCTCAAATTCTAGTTGCCACACATTTGGTTGCCATGATTCCGATGACCTCTAAGGTAATGTGATGCTACATAAGCCGCCACGTAACTGCCTCCAGATCACTTTCATGACCTGTGTTCTACGCGTGACCTGCAATAGCACAAACGTGTTCATGACCTGTTACTCCAGTTAATTTTGGGGTGTATCTTTAGTGTACTCTTAGTGCTCATATGTTCCTGTTCTAGGTTTTCCTGCGTTTTGCCCGATTTAATCATGTGAACAATCATTGTCAGGTGTATGTTTAGTGTTCCAGTGCTAGCAGAACAGCGCCAGCAAAATTTTTTATCGAGGATCGCGCAACGCTGCGCTTGCCTGATGCGGTAATGGGTCACAGTTTTCATCATATATGAACTCTTGGTTGATTTCGATATGACACATGGCAGCAATGTTGAGAAGTAATTATGGCCCATTCAGGAAACCTCTGACCCTATTGAAGAGAGGGAGCTAACTAGTAAAACAATGTGGATGCTGAAGTCCACCAGAAGCTGCCTCTTTTACTAGGTTCGCGACTCCAACGTTTATTCACACGATTATGGTAGAGAATGATGTTTTCTGAGTTCAGCCTATTCGTTAGAGTAGCAGTATGTGACGGATCCACACGAGACGAAGTCAAAAACTTGCCTGCTCTTTTCTCACACCGTGTCGCGATAACTGGTTTTAATGTGATAGAGATGAAGTCAATACAGATGTGATTAGCATATTATGCTCTGATGTCTTTCTATAAAAGCGAATGTCCGCTGGTGGGCACCACTCCTGAAGCACTCCCCTAGCTTCCAACATCAAGAGAGTGAACGTGACGAGCTCCGACCTCAAAACCTTATCATTTTCATAAGCAGCTAGAAAACCGAAGGTGTGGACGTGGAAATATGGTAGATAGTAAATACTGTGCACTCTGAAGCCGTATCGACTGCTGACGAATGTTCGCCGCCGATGTTATTCCTACACACAACATCTTCATTCGCACCCGAGTGAAATGACGTGCACCATTTGAACTGTTCCTCAGATTGCTCAGTTCAGTTTTCAAACCATACGTTTTACACTTAATCTCAATAACGCCATAGCAATGTTTGACGTAAACTTAAATCAAGGAAACCTTCATTTTATTAGTGGCCTACAACAATGTCTATTCTATTTCTTTTGATCTTCTGACCGATAATCTTCATGGTCTTTAAGCAGACTTTTCTTAAGTTTGAGTATCATTTCACAGAGATGGCTGAGGTGCTCATTGACAGAAAGATCAGACGACGATTGCTCAAAAGCTGCTCCAACTAGGCAATAATTCGGTTTTACCGTGGTTTATGAAGTAGGCTTCTTCACAACTGGTCCATACTATTCCTGAACATTTCGCTCATTATTTATTCAAACTACATCACCTCCATATTCTGGAAGCTTGCTAATGAACACAGCTTGACAGACTTTTCGCCCAGCCCCGTCACTTAATGTCCAACTGGACCTCACACACTTACGTGTGGAGAATTGTTTAGCATAAAACAAAAAGCCAGCATGACCAACGCCATGATCTCAGTCAACATGAAAAAAGATATGGGCCGCGCTGTTTATTAAAGTGACACCATCAGTAGCTGGAGTGTATATAGCTGCGGAAACTTCATGTGACAGATTGCCGTCTTTTGCGCCGAATTACGGATCCAGTAAATTTCAAACTGTCACAGAAGCCACGTCATGCCGTTCCTGTCATCTGTTTTCAGTTGAAGAGTAATTTTACTGTTCTACTGTGCCACTTATCTTTACGTTGCAAGCCACAATGTCTGTAAATCTGTGGATTCCCGATTCTGTCCAAGTAGCGACATTTAAGGTGGCTCGAACAACAAATTTCCCCGTCTATCGGATTCAGGATTAACGACGAACAAACCACGGTTCTATCAAAAAGGCTGATTACGAATAGCCTACCCAAACCAGAAATTCCCATAGAGAAACTTTCCCGTGATCAGCTTACCAAATCAACTAGGAATGTCACCGTACACCAGCATAAAATATTTCAATTTGGAAAAATTAGAAACATGAAATTGTTTCAATAAATAAGTTAAAAGGCCCATGTATTTCACGCCACGTTAATAATGTCGTCAAGTTAATTACATTGAGGTTCTCAATATTTCAAAATAACAATATCTGACAGAAAAATGACGTGGTCATTATAATCAATGCTTCTTTTCCGAGTATTGATTACCAAGTTCTTTCAGAGATAAACAGGATTAGGAGATCGATCAACGTTTTCAGCATGACCCTGATTCAAAAAATCAATCGGATATTAACCGTTCTTTTAAAACTGCGAAGTGTCACGAGATGTTGGAAATCCCGCCACATTGAAATGGTGGAACTACTAATTAAGGCAGTGAGACTCGCATTTACAGTTGGCTTTTTTCAGGAATAAGTTCCAGCCGAACGACGTTGGGTGACCACGATAAAAAACTACTTTTCATTGAACTTGTTTAGACATGCACAAATTTATGAGGCTAAATCGACCAATTTCAAATGATGGTTTTGAAATTTCAGTTGACAGAAACGATTCTCATATAGTTTTACAGCCTGAAAGAAGAACCCAGAAGTATAGGAGAAATCGACACAAAAGAGGAACTTGAAATAACTAGCGATGTGGATAAAAATTTCGAATGAATCAGACAAACGATAGGCTGACAGAATCCTTCAGAAAAATTTGAAATCATTTGGAAGATAGTCTAGAAGCACAAATTACGAACTGAGTTCTCTCCATACACACTTTCCTCACTCATAATCATATAAACAAAGCTATATTTAAGTGCTGCGTTAACAGCTATCTGGATGTGGTTAGAATTATATTCGTAATAGTTAGGGTTATACCGAACTTGTCCTTACAACTTTTCTTAACGGATGAAATGAATTCACACTGTAATTTCATTTGTACGACTTAAATGCAATACAACAAAGATGGACATCTATCCTACTACCTTGACGTGGTTGTCAGACTTGTGCACTGAATCGATCCAGAGAACTAGGGTGACTGGGACTTTGGTCCTTCCAGGTACTAGTTTGTCAGACAGAGCAAAGGAGACCAGTCAGACGAAAAGTCAAATGCATTCACAGGGTAGCATGTCGCCACATACTGACCGCGTAGAAATGCCTAGGTACGATCCTATGAACATAAAGCAAAACACACTCCTGAGGAAGGCCACCCGAGGTGGTTGATACGTAGGGTATTATAACTTGCTCCTAACGTTGTGTTATTCTCAATCTCTTCAGCAATAAAACACTACTGTCTTCCGAGTCAAAAAGAAAACAGCTGGAAAATTAACTCTGAGAAAAAGAGCATTCAGATCGCCCAACTTTTCATGTTGCTTGGAATACAATCACTATGCACATCATTGCTCAGAATCAGATATTAATGTCTTAGTAACTGCGTCCCCGAGTTGGGCAAGCCATTCATTACCAAGTGAGCCAAACTCTCTTGTCATCGGCTCCGGATAGGGTCCGCAGAAACCGCGTATCCCGTTGACTCGTAGGTCAGAATTTCGAGTCGGAGACCCGGAGTAGGTTCCGCCCCTTCAGCTTTACAAATGATCAAGAAGCATCAGAAGTTATCTTTCTTCCGAGAGCGACTCTTCTCAATCACTATAACTTTCTCCTTATATTTTACATCCTCGTCCTCTAAGTTTTCTGCCTTCTGTGTGCTCTCAGGTGACAACTGCTTTCTAAGACCAAGACAACGGGTAAACTTTGACAGATTGACTACCGTTTGTTCCTAACATCCTTATTTTACTGAGCGTTGGTAGTCATTGGTTCATGTCCTCCACTTCGATTGCCAATAACATTAATGTTATCATTGTTATCATTAGTTCACTACTCTACTTATGCTGCACACAGAGATTTGGTCCATTCCTCGATCTTCTAAACAATACGTAAACCTTATTTTCTGGCTTTCGTCAGGGCTACTTATAAGTCATACGTTGCCGCTTATGTGATTTCGTTCAATCGACATATTTTACACTCCTAGTTCCTTACTCGACTCTCTTGAAACTTGAATTTCTTCAGTTCTTGTTGACCTTTTCGATCATTGACCAGTTCACGTGTGTCGTATGTACTAACTGTTGCAATCGATGACTTGCCGCTTGTGCACGTATCCATTGCGTTATCGTTATCAACTTTATCAAATGAAACTCAGGTTTGTTCAGTGCTATTGCGTCGTTGTCGTGTACTTCGCAGTTGTCAGAAAGTATCAACAATACGCGCTGGTTACATTCACCATTAACTACTTTATGGGTTTGGGGCTGGCGTGGATTCCAGCAACTCTGTACGGTATATCAGTACAGTGACATAAGTCCACAACAAACATATCAAGTTCACTATGCCAACAGATTGGTTCGGGACACAGGTACTGTTTACTCATACACATTTGTCACCCAACTTTGACAAGCTAGGTTGTAATTCACCGAAGCAGTCTGTGATGACTGTTGGAGAACGATTTTATATCCAATGGTCAGGCCCGTCTGTGGTAATGCAGACTCATGTTAGGTTTGGCCAGGTAAGGTTGGCGTGTTGTTTTTTTCTAGGGGATACGAGTGAGTTTGATCCCTGTAGACTCCTTCATGTATAATCCTTCAAGGTTTTGCTCTCAATAGTACGACTGATGCAAACATTTTGTACCACCTGAATAGACGTCTTAAACGGAACTGCTTTCAACGAGAAGAATCTTGTTGTAAAAGCAAAGAATTGGGTGTCAGTAGCAAAAGGTTAAAATGATCCAAATTATTATGATCGCATCTTTTGGCAACTGCAGTGTGCATCGATTACTATCGTGAAATATGTACACATTTTTAGAGATGTTAGCAATAATCGTCAGCTTACATCTTCTTCCTCGCTTCATGTTTTTGTTTACTTCCTCTAGCTGGAGTCCGAGTGCTCTGCCACTGTAAAAGACGATTCGTTTGCTTTCAGTTCCAGCGATCCACAATCGGAGATTGCTTCACGTCTTTTAGTCAATACATTCACACAAACCAGTCCCCAGAAGGTTCGCCACACTGTGGACGACCTGACTGAAACCACAAAACAGAACAATGACCACAATCATCCTCCAAATAATACTTTTGGCAGACTTGCGGAACATTGTTTTCCCGAGAATCCAACATTTCACGCTGCCGGTGACTCGACCAAAACCTTTTCACATGTATTTGCGCAGGATCGTTTCCGAAATTTGGACTGGTGTCGGTGGCCCGTCTGCATGGCTCATTATCTTGGTCAGAAGTGCCCATTCGGAGAGAACTCCTGTCCAGAAGCCCATGTCTCTCCGGCACTTGCAGACGCGATCAATGACAAAGGTTTAGTCCGCGTGTGTTTTGATGCTCTGGGAGTAGGCGGAGTAAGTTTTCCTGGACTTGACTACTTGATGTTTTTTAGTCTATCAGCATTTCAGTAACTCTTTGACAAATGGTCTGACTAAAGATAGCACAGTATTACTAGAATTGCGAAAGGGGACCTGGGCGTTTAAAATGGACGAAAAGCGCGATATTTTGATCTCGTTTCATGGACTCACTCTCTCTCTGCTTCCAGGGGATTCGGTGTTAATAAAACGTAATCATAAATAAAAATTTCAACTACCAAATCAAAGCAGAAACATCAGAATGTGAAAACAACACGGACTTAATCGCGTAAGTATCCAGGGATCGTGTTTTAAAGAAAAAATTGACTCAAAATAATTCTACTTCAAACGAAACGAAACGATACGTGAAATCAGATAGAAACATCTACTGATTTGATGCGTTAATTTGTTTAGATTATGAGTAGATGAGCACAGTTCCCTTTGGATTGTCAGTTTTTGCAGTGACTCCAGCTAGTTTAGTATCAGGTGGTGATTATGAAGGAACACGGCACTTTGTTTTCAACCGAAAACACTACACGGGGATTTGTGCTGGTTTGGACTGGATATGTAGGGAAAGTTTGAATGAGATTTGAACCAGTAAAACTTTTCCCTACTGGTCAAAGCTCTGGTTTCATATAGGTAACGTTCGTGACTCAACGAGTTATGCGAATGGTATGCACCACTAGTAAACATTGCCTCACACGGCGAATAAAGGTTCTGTCGAGTAATACAGAAAGACTGTTACCTAAAATCCTGTTCAGACCATCAACATCCAGTTATTCCAAACAAGGCCAGAGCCAGTCGTGAAACAGCTGAAGTTTCAACATTGCTTACGTGCTTCAGTTCGCTACACAATAGATTTGGTTAGTAGTGGTGAGTACTCATGATTAGCATTTAGATACAAAGGAATCGTGAGATACTTTTAGGATTCACTGACTTGGGAGGGAAAAATTATTTCTCAACAGAAGTACACGAACAACTTTGAATTCAGAGAACGTCAAGATCAAAAGCATATATATGTTAATTCATTGGTTGGTAAACAAATGTCGGAAAACACTCGAAGTTTTCGTTTGTTACAAAACAAACCATCACTGTTTCATTGTATATCTCAGTTGGCATAGCCTACTCACCTACCTGCCAATCTGCCTGTTCAGTTTGTTTGCACAAGTGATGCACTGAAGCAACTAAGTCTTGGTCTGAGCTGTGATGGTCTTAATTTCCACACACATTCTAAGCTCATGCTCACACATATTACGATAATCGTCAGGGCATATCTTGGTCCATCATGATGAAGATCAACTGCATTTGTCTTTTCCATATATCATTGTCAGGCTCCTAAATGACTGCTCGAATGTTGACTGTATCTCGAAAATGTTGTAACCAACACTTGGAGTGCAACTGGAAGAGACTGCTGCGCTCCTAAAACTGTAAATATGAAAACTCTTATTCGGACCTTCCGAATGTCACAACTGTCCAGCAGACAGGATATAAAACTTGGGGGCCATGCAAGCTTGCACACGTTTTCACTGCACTGTAAGCGTGGGCACGGAATTCCACTACCTCAAATATCTCTTAGACAGAAGATTAAGCTCTGAAATAAACATGAATGAAATCTGGGAAAACTAACAAACATTCTCCAGTATTTGGCACCACACCGTTCCAACTATCAAATTTATTGATAAACAGATTGCGAATAACACAACGTTACGAGCAAGTTTTAGTACTCTACGTTTCAACCACCTCGAGTGTTGTAACCGAAATCACATCAAATTTATTGCCCGACTGTTTTATACCGCTCATCAAAAACATTGGGGAAAGATTTGGTTAACTGGTAACTTGGCACCCTGCTCAATACACCGTGCGTCTAAAACTACGTAATTACAAGTCCAAATCACCTTATTCTGAATTATCAAATTGAAGAAGATCAACCGTAGAATTCTCCTGACTGTTTTTATTACCAACAATCATAGTGGTTTTCCAGATTGATGATATGTCTGAAAGCTTGATTCTGCTGGAAAAGTCGTACGTTTCCAATTATTATCGAAATGATTTATTCCAAAAAATGATTGGAGAGTAGCTTGATCATCACTTTTTCAGCAATGATGGTGTGTTTTGCAGAAAAATTAAAGTTACAGAATAAGAATACTTTAGTGTATTTTGTGATGATTTATACAAGTGTTGTAAATGCAGCATCCCTCACAGACGATGCATTCGTATAGAAGCTTCAGCTAGCCACTTTAAAAAACTAATCTCGGGTTTCGTCCTGATTTAGACTCGCCAGTGTACCAATCTTCCATAGCAAACCGACGGTCGAACTGAGACAAACTTTTTCATGAGGCAGCCGTGTTGATAACTTTGTTACCGATCTCACCTTAAGCACAATTGACGAATCATATCTAAATACTCTACCGTATTCACTTATATACTGTGCTCATACTGTCTAAAGTGAGGTCAGTGGTCAACCTTCGGAAGAACGAGTCGTAGCTCAAACCTCACTCATGGCAGAATCAAGTGGTTTTTTGACAGCCAATTTCTGAAAGGTTTGTCCTAATTCGGAAGCTGTGGTGAAGTAGTGAGAATCAAAATATCACGGATATACTCAAAAAAAATTAGTAGTAATAAAAAACGGCGTTTTACAAAATGTGTTGACCCTCAACAGTAAACAAAAGTAAATGGGCTATCGATCTTCTTATCTTACAGCGGACTTGTCTGAGAAAACCCGGATTTTGTCGGTTCTTTCATGCGCCTGCACATATCCGTTATCAACTCCTGGAACTTCGTCACGATAATCGACTTTCCAATTATCGCCGGAATTCCATAGAACATGATTTTTCCGTCTACCCTTCATTTTATCATCCCGAACAAAATCCGCAATATAATAATCAGGTATTGCCCGATTCGGTTGCATCAGCCAGTGCACAAAACCAAGTCGATCAAGTACCGAATACCGATGTAACTCTTAGTGTAGCTATCGTGGCAGCATTGGTAGCCAGACTACTTGAGGCTCGAATTTACCAAATTCCCGGGGCAGCTGAAAAGTTGATGGCTGCATTGTACGGAGTCGGAACAGATGAAGTACGAAATACACCGCAACATAATATGCAGCCTTGTTTGGTACACCAACCCATATATACATACACCAATGCAACCACTGAAGAGAATCCCAATAGTGCACAATCCTATTTCGGGAACTACTATACAACCTATTAGCTTGTAAGCTTGTACTTTCTTTGTGCACGTGTGAACCGATCATGCCGCCTTGCTACTTGAAGTGAGTAAGAAACTAATCCAGATTCTCACATCTTCCTACCACCATCAGATATGAAGATGTCAACTGCTTGTTCCACTCCATATTTCTTATAGGTTTTCTATTTCAATCACTGAACTCACCGATTTTTTGTGTTCTTAGTTTTCTGTTGCGCATCATAATTTCTTCCCGCTCAACCACAATGGGCTCTCAATTCACTAGTAGACCAATTCCGTTTATCTCCACTGGCCAGCATCGAGTGTACCTAGTCTTTCGACAGGTCGATTGCAGTGTTTAGTGTGTTGACTTTTTGTGATCGACGGGGCGCTTCATGAAATGGTGTTACTTTTTATCGAACAATCGATACAGTTTCTTTATAGAATGTTGTGAACATACCCCACTGCTTGACTCTGTGAACAAGACAGTTATTCCGGTTGTACTGGTGCATTATTTGAATTGAGTTTAAAAATATACAGCTATCTGTAAGTTTGAAACCACAGGCTCCATTTATGAATTTCTACAACGAAATCAAAAATTCCCAGACTCCGTGATGTTATCCGGTCATCTGAGCACATACGCCTGTTTCATCATAAGGAAACAAACAGCGCAGACCGAATAAGTGGACATTTTTGAGAAACAGCCACTTCTGACCGAACTAACCAATAACTTCTCATGAGTAGTCGGGGATTTGGTTTATTTTCAAGTTGACCACCACTCACATTTGATCGCAGCCTTCCCATTCAGATAGACTTTCCAGCAAGCCTCTTTCGAAAAGTCAGTTATGGAAACAGACTGATAAACTGATTGGCATAAATGAAAGAGCTTCTGTGAGTTGCGAGGTTTGTCTCTTTGTGGCCCCAGCCAACATAAACACGGCTTTGAGAAGAGTAACGCTGTACCTCTGCAAGTGTTCCACGATGGAGGCCACAGTATATGGCTTTTGTGCCAGTAAATCAAACGAGATGAATGTGTATTTTTCGAACATTTATTCACCACGCAAGTGCCTCTCACTGTCATCTTCCTCGAAGGTTACTCTCAGTAGTGGTACGGTTCTTATCGATCGAGTCTCATCACTTTACGCTCGTATTGAATATAAACAAGAATAATGAAACCCCCATGCTTCGATAGTGTACTTTCAATATATGGACCGTAGTACGAAGCTGTTGCTCTCATGATGTGTGGAAGTTTATGAGAATGCCAGGTTTTCGTGGTCAGTGTTAATTACGGTGTTGAAAGTCATCTGGATCATTATGTGAAGTACACTGGATATCGCCACTTCGGTAACGATGAGTAGAAATACATTGTCAACGTAGAAAAGGGGAACAAAATTGAAACAAAAAACTGATATTAAGGTTTGGAAAGGAATTCCTCATAGAATATCACAAAACTGCCGACACCTCACTCATCATGAAAGTACTTAAACACTTAGTTCATTCGAAATTTGTTTTTTTTGCAAACTAAAAATACAACGTTTTAATAGAAAAATCAAATTTCTAAGAAATTGAAGCATAGTAAGACAACAAATCAAGTCACTGCTGGGAGATGACAAACGTACAAGTTACCTGGACATTATCTAACAATAGTATATGGTTAAGTGTCAGAGTTAAACAAACTCTGGAAGCAAGACTTCGGACGGACATGGCAGAGAATTGGCCACCTGCTCCTCACTGGTCGCTTTCGATTCCAGCTCAGTGGGGTTATTCGGTAGGCAGTCGATTAGCACCAAAGATGGGCTGTAACACAACCGTACTTCCAAAAGTTTGGCCGTCTCTCTCTGGTGAGGTAAGTGGAGATCAAAGTAGCGTTGTAATATGTGTAATATGTTAGACTGATCATGACAAGCTGATGAAATCGGTCATCATTGGAGTTGAAGGTAAATGATTTATCTACCTGTACGAAAGCGACACCCTCTGCTGACGGTTACTAACGTCAGCTTGACTTCACTGGTAGTTTATGGATAAGCGAAACACTTTGTAAGCTAGGGGCATCATACAGTACACCTGATTGCCTTCAGTCTTCCCGTGTTTTCTTCAATACAGCAACCAGGTGGCTCAAGGTCTCCTCATGAGTACTTACAGTCGATAACAGAAAATGTTTCGTTGCAACAATGTTATGAGAAAGAAGGAAAGTGACTCCGGATGAGGAAAGGCCTGTTACTAGGGAAGAGGTTACCAGGTGGTATGCTATACATTATTCAAGTTAAGATGTCTGTCTATCATTTTCGCATATCTCGATATCGATTCAGAATGTCCCAGATGTTTCTTCGGGATGCAACTGCGACGGGAACTAAGTAACAGTTAACCGACTTTAGTGGCACAGAGATTCGATAGTTGAAGATTAATCAATCTCACCTCATCATCTCGCCTGAATCAATGAAGATTAATAGTGTCCCAAAATATATTGGGTGCGAACATTCAGTGAGAACACAAAGGAATACCGAGAGTCTTAGGGTTAAATTCACTAACTGAATGATTAAGTCAACAGATAGTGCACGCTCATGGTCAATGACATGAAGGTGCACTGGATGCAGACTGTAGGAGAGGTAAGCTAGAATAACTGATGGTTGTATAACATCGGATAGGCTACTTTGTACGATGTTGATGTTTACGGGATTTCCTACATGCTTAGTGGCACTTACCAACTTTGTTTAATAGTGATGATAACATTCTCTGACCACATTGTGGTCTTCTGATAGTTCTGTCTAATAACCATCTAGTACTCGCATGAACAATCTTTAATTCTTAACAGTTGCCTTTGAGTTCACGACCATTTTTTAGTTAGTGAGACTACAATCCGACGAAAACCGTTCGACCTCATGAACTACTTTCAGTAGATTACTGTCACCTCTCTACGCTGCCCGATGGATGTGGCGAAGGTGAGGGCATAGTGGCACATGACCGTAAACTGTGCGACTGCAGCAGTGCTGTACATTGTCTACGCGCTTGAATCAATCCGCCTAAGATAAAAGCCGAACGCAGCACAATGCGTATTCTAGTTCCACCACGCTCAGCACTCTACTGAAAAAGGTTGGTATCTTGTGAGCTTCAGTTTCTTCATTACACCCAGAGTAGTCCTGAAAAATCAAGGTTGCAAACAGTTGTTTTCGGTAATTCTCATCAGGCATATACAATTACAAGAGATTCATCAGATGTATATATCAAACAAAAGCATGGTTATACGCAATGGTGATAGACATAGGAATTGTGGATGACTGTCTACTCGGATAGTGGTGGTAGACTCGTGTGTGTGTGTGTGTGTGTGTGTGTGTGTGTG
>QNGE01001474.1:0-75339 GCA_008508345.1 Paragonimus westermani | reverse complement strand
TGGGTGGATGGCGGACAGCACGAGCAGCCGGACGAGCCATCGCGCAACGGAATCGGACAAACAGACGAGGAATGGCAAGCGAAAAACCCTCCGATAGAAGGCACCGGTCACACACGTAAACCGGTTAGAAGTGCACACGACGTGTGAACGGAAACCGGGGGGCGCTCCGGGTTGGAATTACGACTCATAAACGAGAGAGCGCGCGTTGCATGTGACTGGCGATTTGGACAATAAAGATTGTGCTTTATTGGACGCCTTCTCGCTACACTATCACCTCCATACGTCAAATTCTATCAAATTAGCTGTCCTGAAGTAGTTTTAGTCCGAATTTTGGTCGCCCGCAACTTAGCATGAATTTTCATAAATGTATCTGAATGTCCATTGTCCAATAAAGCATTTTTCATAAATTCTTGATGGCATTGCCATCAGTACATATTCATTTGGCTCTATGGAACAGGATTCGAATAAAGCGCCACGTTTGTATGCCATCGAGGAAAACAAGAAGAATTGGAGGTACAGACCGTTCCCTGTTATCTTTCAATACAATGCACGCTCTATCATACCGCCTTTAGGCCGACTGAACAGAATATCTGAAAACGTTAGGCTTTTCTCAGTCTCTTGTTCAAAAGAACCTGCTAAGTTGCGGTTCCGTTATACGTGATTAGTGGCTTCTTTCATTCGACGAAGGCAATAAGCGAAGTATCAATATCTCACACCACTGGCCTTTTTACCGCGTTGATGAATTGAATCAAAGAACCCAATGTCTCGAAGTAGTTCGATGCGTTAGAATATCATTCATGAGTCAATTCCGTATGTGTATGCACGTACTTTGGTAGTAAATTGTCGCAAAGCCAGTCTATCGTTATCAAAGGAGAGTATGTTTGTCGAGGTATACTGCTAAATAAGCTTAATCGACGATTGTCGGAAAGGACGTTATCAAGCGTCAAGCGTTGAAACAAACTTTTGGGTTAAATGACTCAAAAACTTACGTGTTTTTTCATACAACTGATAGTAGGCAATGTCCCAAATCCTTTGTGTAACTTGGCAATGATATCTTCGGCCTAAACCAGAATGTACCGTAATTAGTTCATCTGCGTAATTGATCAACGCATGCAATAGTCATCAAAGCTGCTAGTGGTTCCGATTGATTGCACAAAATCCTACCGTCATTTCTGAAGCAAAACTGTTTGTCAGAACCTTGCGAAAAATAAAAACCACCATCAACTACACTTAATGTGTACAGCCTGCATGATGCATACGATGGTCTTTGAAATCATTTAGGATGGGAATGCATTTGGTGGCCTAGTATACATTTGGTTCTGCTCCGGATTTTAACGCTTTACGCTACCCCTTTTAGTCGACCAGGTGACTGCAACCCATGAATTCTTGGAGGGTCTAATGCATGTCTTATATCTTAGAGTGAAGATATCAGCCCTTTAAGCTGAACACATGCATGTGGTGGTCGTGTGCACAGTGCGGTGCGCTGATTTAGTTTATTCTGCTAAATCTACACTCCAGCTTACACAGATACAACGCACGAACAATTGGCGATTATCATTCTCCAAACTGATACAACAATCTGGTCATGACTTGCTTACAACAGACACAGTAGGAATATCTGATAGTCAGGTTTGTTCTGGCTGATCAGGAAATCAGTTTTATCTGGTAACCTTTCAGTCACTCCTACTGTTGACATCATCCTTAAAGTGAACAGGGTAATAGTGTAAGGTAAACTCATGTGCTTCCTAAGTTGTACACTCAAGTGTTCATGAGAATCACTGGGGAGTATTGATGAGCCCTAACGAGTCCAGACAAATCTGGTGTTCGCATTTTGCCAGATCTAAGAAAAGAAGTGTGAGTGAAAAGAGGTGTTGAATAATCTGTGGATTTCATCTAGGCGTTTGATTCTGTTGGCCTTGAGGCATTGTGGACGATGCTTGGTAAGCCCAGATGCTCATGTAAGGTTATAAGTCAGATTAGTGTTGTATATGAGTATGAATGTTGAGGTAAAATCGGACGGATCAAACTCCAGTGATCTTAACATTACTGTTTAGCTTATATTTGACCAGGATACTGAGAGTTGCTTTTCAGAACCCGGAGAGCGATGGGAAAACAAATCATCACACAGATTTCCACCTACTAAATGTTTGATGATTTGGTGCACCAAGCTTACTTCATTAGTAGACGGTCTGGACGGCACTGTTCACAGACGACAGGGAGCTAATGGTGTACAGTGATGAAGAGCGGTGAAGAATGATCACCGATTTCGTGATCGCAGCAGCTAATATTGGTTTGGATATCAATATAAATAGGGAATTTTCTCTCATTCAAATTTCTCCGGGCTGACGTACTGTGCATACACCTAGAACCTACATCGGTAGGGACATAGTAGATAGCCGCACCGATTTCTGCTGCGATCTGTCGACAGGTCTGTCCGTAGATCGCCAGTGGCGAACTTGTAATCTGAAGGCTGACGCGGCTTTTGGACGTCTTGAAAGATGAGTGCGGAAGAACCACGGTCGGAAAGTAAAAACTAAGCCGCTTGTCTGCTGCTCAATGATGCTGTCTATATTATTGTACTGTAGTGAAACGTGGACACTGTCAACAGAGTGGACGGTATATGAGCCTTGTCCATCTACAATATTTAGGACGCAACTTGGGTATTCGTTGGTTGAACAAAGTTTGGGACAGTAAGAAACTCGACCAAGCAAATAAGCCCGGGGGAATTCGTATTTATGGTGAACCAACTTTATTGGTTGGGACACGCTTGTAGGATGACTTAAGAGCGGATTTCAAATGATCTACTGTACAGACAGTTGAAGGCAAGTGAGCGGAATCTAGGTGGCCAAAAGCTGAAGCGTTATTATGTTGTCCTACTAGGTCATTCACTCCGTCATATCAACCTTATATCGTGAGTAGACGTAGCCCTGAGCAGGACATTTGAAAGGATTGAGTTCAGTAAGAGAATCCGAAGTTTTGAATGTATGGCAATCTGATGAATAAAGTTGCGAGTACGCTGGTCATCTGGGAATCGCAGGCGATCAACGGACTCACATCACACTGTCAACGAATTCGTTAGGAGCAGGCAAGTTACCTGTCACTGGTTTTACTTTTGTCTTAACTATTGACGTCTGTTGTTTTGTAAACTGCTGGCTTATCTTTTTGAAAAACTAAATCCTGGTGACCTTCCATATTCTCTTCGTTTCGGCTCTGTTGGTCTACTGTATACTAAATGCTCTGTTTGATTAGCAGTCTAAATTTAAATTGTTGTTCGCTACCCCAATCCCATATAGATGCCATTGATGTGCATTCTTATTCTTAGTGACCTGTATGTTCAAAACCATTTTTACAATCTTAGATTTTACCATTTGAGAATCGCCATTATTGTTACTGAAGGGTAAACATTTCACTTCTATAGCCGTTTACCACCGGATAACCAGCGTTGGCTGGTGTCAGTGCAACGACTGTCGTTCGTATGCCTCTTGGTGCAACTCCTTCTGTTTCAATCTGGGTGTGTGTGATGCGCGACTGGAACCACAAACTGTGCAACCCAAACCATTTGTGGAGATGTTTGTATGGGGGTTTTTTCTGGCTTCGGTCACTGTGACAAGCTAACCCAGAGCATGAGGCCGCCAATCGCATGATTTAACCGTCTGACCTCGAATGCCATAATTTACCGACAAGGAATGTCGGTTTGACGGCTTGATTGCCAATCGAAAAAAGATTCTACAGCCAGAACATCGTTACCACTCGGTCAGACCCTGTTGGATGTGTTTTTCTAGCTGTTACTTTCACTGTGTGTAAAAAGTATGAGTCAGCTCAACGACGTACTTGGCTCCTGTGTGCTTTATGCGCAGCTCCTCTGAGCGTCCTTTCGGAAGCGCTCCAGTTAGATGACCAACGCTTCCAGCATGAGACACATGAGTGTTCGGACCTTTACAGCTGATGAAGTTTGGTGGATACTAACTGAAGTCCGCCTAGTTGAAGGTTGAACATTTTACATTTACACTTTTATACATCGACCGTGTCACCTGATTTCGTGATTACATCTAAACACCAACCTCAGAGACATGGTGAACATCAAATGGTCTGAACTTTTTGGAGTTCTTGTTCTCCAAAATAGAGCAGAACACAAGACTTCAATATGCGTTGCGAACTGTCTCAAGCGGCATGCGGTTTGAGATAAATGAAGTATCGCTCAATGGAGCCAATGTGCAGATTGCGTTAGTGACATCCTGCTGTGGCGAACACGAGACAAATACTCACCTAAAGGTTTCCCAGAAGACAAATGTTGTGAATATCGTCCTGTCCTTCTTAAAGCAGCATATCGGAAATAACATTTCTGAATTCTCGTGATCATTTAGTACTCAAAGAACTCTTATCAGCCAGTTACCTTGGAGGTAAACTTGAAGGTAGGCTCTACGGTCACTGAAGCCTTCAGTATATATACTGTTTAAGTCTTCGTAATCAGGACCTGAAGATGAGTCGTTAGGTTTGAGCGTCCGTCATTTAATCGAGTTATCTTCACTTTTACCAAAGTAAGTGTAAAAATTATCGGACGTGTGACGGCTGAATATAGCTCAGGCCACCTGTAGCATCCGTAACTGTTACGCTAAAAGATAGGTAACAGCATTTCCACTGGAGGCCACGTAGAAATTCATAACTGTCCTGTTTTTGTCTATGAATATACTGACTTCAAACCACAGAGACAACATTTCGGACAGTTTATGCTATAGGGGCTTCTACGGGACGTAACAAAAAGTGTAGTTTGTTGATGCTCTATTTTCCTTCAAACTCCATCTTCATCAAGTCACCCCGTCAAAAGTTACCGATGCCATTTTTATCGTTCACACTGGCAGCCAATTATTATGAAGCCCAGTAATCTGTTGAGTAAGTAAGTGGCAGATCACTCTAGGCGTGATCCTAAACCCTAGTTAGCTAATTTGTCAAAATCCTGATCTTTCTGAAATTTGTGTAGTTTGAATGACATTATTGTCAAACACCCGACTTCAAATTGGACAGAGGCACCATCGGGAAAACATTCGACAGTGTCACGTTACATTAGACAGTTGAATACACTATTTACCTCATATTCTCTCCTCATTTCTCATCTTATCTCTTTCTGTCTTACACTGTATACCACAGGATGGAATGTAACTGTTAGATGAGTTTACGTTCGTGACTCTTGAAGGTTCGGACTCAAAATTGCGCCTTATCCAGTGTAATTGGTAGATAAAGTTTAAGTCATTCAGAAATTACAGATATACGGTTGAGTGTCCAATCACTCCAAACAAAACAGGTGTGAAAGGCAGGAACAGTGTACAGTTATAATGTTGATGAAGTTATGTGAAACTGGTCACATTCGAGCGACCTCCCCCAAAAGAAACATGTGGTCTGATGACTAGATGAGCTATTAGGTGGGGCTCCTTCTAAACTCTGAACGAAATTTTGCGACTTCACGGGATTCGTTTTCATCAGGGAATTCACTTAGTAGAACAAACGGCCGGTCGGTAACGATTGGCATGTTGGCATCTGTCATACCGTCAGGATATGAAAATACGCTCTAATTACATTTTTTCCGAGTCACCATTAGTCCGTCAGGATTTATGGTTTGTTCAATCCTCTCTCGTTTTTTACTACAAAAATGGTTGCCATTCATTGCTTTTAATTCCGTGGTCACAACAACCGTTAAAATGGCATCTTAATCTTTCGTCAGATTGTTCACCTCCCAAACTTGATAACTAAGGTATTCTGTGTTGAATTTTTTGAACAAAACCATGGACTATCATACTAAGCACACGCATGCAAAGCAAGCACATCTCTTCCACTAATACGAACACGGTGTTTACCCACAATTAACCTGTAACAGCCATTCTCAAGCAATACGGTTGTAACATGCAGGCAGAGGAAAAAAAGCCTCAGGTCTTTTCCTGCGTTATTTATACAAATGAGTTATCACAAAAACAGTATCCATTACCGCAATCTGCATTAAAAGTCAACGGCAGTGTGATATAAGCAGTTTGTAGAGTTTCGCAGTGGCATCCTTCTGATATAAGGCATGTTGAATGAAAACGATGGACTAGGTATTTTATATCACTTGAAGTATTCTAGATATCAGCAGATATAGTGCGGCTTTCATTTCTAATGTTTGTACTATTTTCGTGGCTGAGTAACATCCTGTGCAGCACTGACTGTCAGAATGATAGCGACTAACCAAAATATCTTGAAATAAATTGAGAGGGTTTCCTGATCAGGAGAAGGCATATGGTACGACAACCCACTCTTGGTCAAGGTAGCACTCCAGATAGATACACGTACGTGGCATGAACGCTACTCAGACATGTCCAATGGTAATGAGTTGCACAGTCTAGGTGTGAATGAAATTTGCGACCATATCATTTCCTCAGTTCTTAGTACAGCCAATTCGAAGCTTTTGCCTAACCCTAATTTATTTAACGACGTGAACAAGTTATGCGCAAAGATGACCGGGTTGCTTGGAAGATGAAGACATTCAATAACCTTGAATAACCACAGTGTCTAGTTTGCGCCAAATTTCCAGATCTCTATGAAAACACCTCAAATTAGTGGGGTTCTCTTGAGAATCACAGAAGCAAAGTGCGTTTTATTGTGTGTCCGAGAACTTTCCATTTCTGTTTGAGATTCCAATCTTCATACCAAACTGGGATAGAACAGTGTGAATCACCTTTTTTAATTTTCCAATGTGTCACCTGATATCGTCCTTGTTGGGAGACGTTGGTCAAAATGTGGACCACACCCTTGTAACTACAATTTGGAATATGTACGGTCTACTTGGTAGGTCTGATTACGACGCGTCAGTGTCTCAGTTAACTACGATATTAGCCAGTTGAATGAATGGATTCATTGATGAAACAACACAGCGACGGATAAGATTGACATACCTTGTGTATTGTGTAGTTGTTAGGTTCAATTCCTTCTTGAAGCAGGACCCTGATAAATGCATGATAACGAGGTAAGCGTTGAGTTAATAATTCATCCTGGATTTTGTGCTCATTAATAATTGCACATAAGGTTGAGCATAGTTGATAAAGTGTTCCACAAACACATTTGGCAAAAATAGTTTCCTTACCGGCTTCATTGAAAAAAGTGGTTATTAATTCAAGAGTTCGGTAGATCCGTTGTGTGTGCTGAATAACTTCATTGCCACTAATGATGGGGGCACCCTCTGAGAGCTTATTAAAAGCTTTCCTGGGACTATTGAGATTGAGCAGATACTCCGTTTCACTTTAATTTGTAAACAACTCAGAACTGTCGGACAGCACTGTTGGCTATGAAAAACAATGAATCCCTTGCCTCTCTTTGGCCTCTCAAGCTGTCTCCACAGGACAGGGTCTGACATGTCTGTACGGTGACTGCATGTGGTTCGTTGAAGCATCCGAAGCCAGATACAACAACCCTCACACTATACTTTCGGTCAAGATAACCACCTTGGCGGTCCACTTTGATCAGCTCACTCCCAACCCAAGTACGAGCAAATAAATGAACACCGTAACGGGTGACTATATCTCAGCTCTCCAAACACCGTGCCTTCCGTGTTGATTTCAACAATCAAAATAACCTGGACTAACATACACTGCTTCTTGGTCTTAGCCAACTTAGTTTTCTCACAACGTTTCATTAAGAGTGGTCAGTTTGACTAGGCAGCTGGATCGGTAGCATCTGTGTTTGTTTAAATGAGATTACCAGTGTTATTCTTCAGTCTGATGCAAATCAAACCCTGACCGCCAGATGTGGGCAACCCCGGGGGTCCATAGTTAAACGCTTGCGACCAACGTTACTCAGGCAGTTGTGGTGCAGACATACGGCGGTACCATTTATGTGCAACTTAATACGTTACGAATTTACAAATCATAGCTATCTGTTTGTCACTTGCTGTCTTATTTCGGCAGTCAACGCTGTCGCAACTGCTATAACATGCGCCTTCCCAATATCTGATCTTGCATCCGATAAGGGAATTGCAAGAAAGGTGAAGAGATCTTTTTCTGAACGTGAAATAAAAGTGTACCTCACCGGAATACTCCACAAACAGATAGTCTACAGAAACCATCTCTTTCACCGTAACGAAACAGGTAGTTGCTACGCATTGTGTCCGAGAGTGTTTTTGCAGACAGTCACCAAAATGAATTTCTAAAGAAAAGGCACCTTCGTTTTGATCATTGGTGCTATCCGTTGGATAATCACCATGACACATTCAGTTAAAACGATAACACTGTGTCAAGTGGACCCGAAAGACAATAATGCGCAGTGGTGATTGTGTCACCGTTCCAGTAACTGGTTGTTAGGTTACCTTAAGTCTGGTGGAAAACTGAATTAGCAGGCTATCTTTACATGCGTATGTGTATAAATGAAACAGAGAACGCAGTACACTGGCTGACGGAAGTTTTGGAGTTTTCACTATCCAAGGTAAGACGATTGATATCACGCTATATTGTAACTACAAACGTGGTATATAGACCAGGGAGAGGCGAGGGCAGGCGGTCCTTGAAAAAAACAACGGTCCTTCATTCACTTGCCATTTGGACTACATAAATGGTGTCTAAAAGACTTACCTGAGGCAGCCTAACTACCTCTAATTCATAATTGGTTCAGATTTTGTGAGAATAACTATAAGTAGTGCGGCTTAGGCTGCTGGAGATGACAAATACTTGCGTGGGTGTCAGTTGACTTTTATCCCAGTAACAGGGCCCTCCGTAAACGGTTGCTGCCAACCGTGGGTAGTGAGCGTCCTAAGCCTTCGGTTCTGACTAGAGCAAATTTGCCAGCTTTATCGTTTTTGCGCGTGAGAGGCGCTACTGGCCAACTCTTGAAACGAACAATCGGTCTGTTCATCATCAGATCTGTACCTCGTGGCATGATTAATAGGGGATGAATTTCTGGTCAGCAGTACGCAGACAAACACATTTCGGTGTTTTCTCTACCCTAACTGTTCAGTTCGTGTGTGATGGTCGAACCAATGTGTATGTTGAAATATTGCACCGAACAGATTTGTGGATCAACCAGTTCTGTCTGATCAACACAACACTACTATAAGTAGAAACATTCCGACTGTTCAGTACGGTATCGATAAGCGAATAATATCACAGTATAAAGAAAGGTGAATCGGCTGCAATGAAACTGATTGCGAAGAGGCTCAGACTATTTGTAACTTCAAGTTTTGTCACTTTCGACACGGCTTAATGCAAATGCCTTCAGTTGTTTGATCAAAACAGTCATTACACAGATCTATCAATAGGGTACAATCAGCCGTGTTGTTTGAAGCCGAATGCAGCAATTGACGTAAAACAATAATGTTTTCACCTGAACAAATTCAAAGACCTGTTCCACGGGACAATACCCAAAAACCCCAAACTCCGTCGATCGGAAGTTGTGGATCGGCACACCCATTTCAGTGCCACACATTCCTATTTGACACTGTCTGCAAAATCCATACCAGAGAACATAGTACTACACTGAGTAGACTTTGAACTGAAGATTCTGTATACCCTCACCCTCGAAAAAGAAATTTCGAAGGTATTGACTTCATGACAGATAGATTGGACATCGTGTTAATGTGCAAGCCATGCGTGTCACAACCCGACTTCATAAGCTTTGCTGGATATTTGTTGTAACCTATAAACATGAGCAACTGTCACTCATAACCTTCCTTGCAGAGTTTGACAAACTGGAAAACCTCATGATCAGACAGTGATTTCCCTTTGGGAGCTTCTTTCCAGAAAATCAGGCGTTCCTTAATGCACACGGTGTTTTAGTGTGCCACAAACTGTACTGTACTTCACATAGTTTAGATGCGGGGAGTTAAATCGGGAGTCATAAATGAACCTCGCACACATTATCGAGCACTGGAGTGTCCATTGGTATCCCTATGCAGGGTTGTCAATGGCAGGTTTCGCAAGATGAAGGGAACAGTAGGAATTCGAACAAAATGTGTGCTGCTGCAGATCGCCGCTTGCTTTTAGGTTTTAATGCATGTATTGATCCACAAGTATCATGAAGACTGTTTTGTTGGACTCATTGACAGACTAATGTGATGGTTCAGCATGGCTCCAAGTGTGGTGGATTGTCCAGTCGGAAGTGCGAGTTTTCGAACGCTCGGCCGAACACCTCAACGCGGGGGAGGTACGTTCGAAAACCTGCCGCGATCGGATCAAGGACAACGTGCGCAACCGGATGAGTCATCGCCCGACTGGACCAGACCAACGGGCGAGGCAGGGCAGGCGAAATACGACAGACGGCCTGATCGGAGGCGTGGTTTTCCAACATTTAGAGGAACATCTCGACACGATGTTGGAATGCGGTCAAGGCCAACACTGGGTGGATGGCGGACAGCACGAGCAGCCGGACGAGCCATCGCGCAACGAAATCGGACAAACAGACGAGGGATGGCAATCGGAACACCCCCCCCCCCGATAGAAGGCGCCAATCACACACGTAAAACGGTTAGAAGTGCACACGACGTGTGAACGGAAACCGGGGTGTGTTGTGGATTGGAATTATGACTCATAAACGAGAGAGCGCGTGTTGCATGTGACTGGCGATTTGGACAATAAAGATTGTGCTTTATTGGACGCCTTCTCGCTACACAAGTAGTTGGCCAAATCAATAGGTTCACCGGACAGCAGCCTGCAAGAAAGCAGATACTTTTTGATGATCGGTCAGCTCACTTATTCTGTTGCCATCGCATTTCGTTGCCGGACTACACCATACGTACAAAAGCTGACAATGGTGACGCTGGGGTTGCCCCTGCAATGAATACTAAAGTCATGGATTCGTTGATCTGACCACACTTTACCCAGATGAAAAAACCTTTGATTTACATTCTGTGTCATCTCTGACAACGCCCGGAATGTGATTACGCTCGTCCAACATCTATAGTTTGTTTTCTTCATTTGGATTTATTACTGGGATACACTGCCCATAATGATATTGGAGCCATTGTGTAGCGCTACGACCAGCTGTTTGATAACTGTCCCAATTGTCAAGGCACACAACATTGTCATCTCAGAACAAGTAAGAAATACATGAAACAGAATACTTTCATACAGAAGCCCACAATCTCATAGTCTTGAAAAAATGTTGCGGAGAGTCCGTTTTACTCAGAAATAGCACCTATTAGGCTTTATCTGAGAAACGTTTCAGGATTCTGAATTTCATACGTTCACATTATAACGTGTGAAACTCAAGTTGTCTGAATGTTTTACTGGTTGTCTTGTGCCTGTTTAATTTCACTTTTAACGGATCAATTTAGATGAGTTCTTTCTAGATCAAACAGATGTTTGTTCGCTGTTCCATCTTAAGTTTTGGACGAATGGACTTCTATGTTCTTTTTACTTTTTGCGTATTGTCACGTTCTCCTTACTAATTCTTCGCGCTATTTCTCCGGTTTTCGTTAACTATATTAGCCAAAACACAACGTGAATTTCGATTTTCTATATTGACATAGAAACCGCCTTATCTCAAGTCACTGATATAAACCATTCAAGTACGGTATGATGCGTGTCACCTTCTTATGGCTTTCTTCAAACCCCTACAATGATATCCACTTGATCAAGTGAATCAACGTACAAGTATATACTCATCTATGGACACACACGTCTTTCTACAGCCCTTTAATCTGTCACATCGTGATAGCAACGTTGGACAGTATACTGGTCAGTGGACTGGCTAATGATTCCAACACATTAGATATAGACAGCATACTTGCGATGACCACTCCGTACATCCGTAGGTATGTAAACTCACTGCAATACTGATGTTCGTTTTTTCAATTCAAGTGAGACATTGAAGTAACCCAGTTCATCCCCAATAAACTCATCTTCAATCGCACAACGACCATGTTTGTACCATTCATGTCTCCTGAAAAATAATGGAAGAGTTGACACATATTTTGGGATTATTCGCAAAAGTAAAGGGTTCATGCTTCATTAAGTTATCGCCGGTCGCTTTATGTGTATTGGGTTTATGCTTCTTACTGGATTACCAAGCGATTGGTCGTCGATTAGCTATCGCCGATTTGGGTTCGACAGAACAAGAAGCGTGAGACTGACAATCTTATTGAAAAGTACTCTATGACATGTTTTGATTGTAAACCCGGTGGCTGACAGATAGGATGAAATGAGTCATTAAGATCGATTGAGTGGTTGGATTCCATTAGATGTGCAGTGATAGAAGACGAGCAGGATTCTGCCAAGCCCCGCGTTAGCCACACCGGATGATGTTCCCGAATGCGTTCGGATAGCCGCCGTGTCGTGCGGTCTACATAGCTCGTTCCACAGGAACAAACAAAATGGTATACACAGTGAGAGGCAGTATGAATAGGTAATCCATCTTCCAACTGAGGGCGCAAAATTGGTATGGAATTAAAGTGGATTCGCAGTTTTGCAGCAGAATAGGTCTTGCATAGGGCTACGCTAGGTTTGTTGTTTATATTCCTGGAGGCATTGACGTCCTTAAGAGGCAACGAAATATAATCAGATTTCTTCTCTCCGGTGTGTGGATTGTCTAATTTTGTGCCACTTAACATATGTCTATGAATAAACTGTTCAGGATAGCCATTTTCAATTAGGACTTTAAATATGAATCGTTTTCCTTCTTCCAGGGTATCGCTCGAGCATATTTTCGTCGCTCGATCTACCACACATCGGATAAGATTGATTTTCTGTCTTCATGGTAAAGAAACCATAGAAATTCGTATAAATTCGTATAAACTTTCAAAAATATGATTCTAACAAAGTACATTTCGCAAAACAAAATGAATCAAATCAACGTACCAGAATTTGAACGGATCTTCAGAATTTAGTACGTCTGGCCACATTTCATTGAGTTGATCTATGATTGGCTGAAGTTGTGTCAGCAAAATCAGGTATTGGCTTCAACACTAACGGGGAAGTGTAGAAGTAGTTAAGAAATGCTGTCTATTAGACATAAGTGGAAATAATTGATCACCAGATCTTGGCTTCTGCTGATCTACGAGTAAAACCCATCTCTTACTTCCATTCCCCAAATTCGCTACATTTTCACACGTGCTTCCTCACTTTTCTCTATTTGACATCCAGATGATCATGCCGGAGATTCGTCTATTTTTCTAGTTCTACGGGAAATTGAACTTTTCTACTGTTCTGATCGGCTGAATGTTATGTTCCTGGCAACAAAACAAGACTTGAAAAACCATTACAAGGTGGGTTGTTAGTCTCATAACTTCGTTGCAACAGCTTACTCATGGAGATTAGTGCACGAACTCTTCCCTAACTGTAGCGTTCAAGAGCGCCACGTTCAGACAAACGGACAAGCTCCTCCTTCGGATATGTGTACTTTTGTCATGTGTTCTCTGTGAAACGGACGGCGGAGAACTGGGATTCCTGGGCATAATGAACACATGACTTTTCCTTACCCACTAAACCTGTTGACGTGGCTGTTGTAGGTCTGTCTTTGGGACCGAATACCTAGGAGTAAAATCACCTAAATCCTTTCGAGCACCGTCCTCTTTGCCGGTCAGCCTACGTCTGGCGAGCTGAAGAGTTGATTATTGCCCCCAATTTATCAACCAATATTCTTAAGAAATATGTTTTGGCGGCTACAGACAGGCTGATCTGTGTGGTCTAACTTTTGCTGAAATATCTGTCCCAAGTCCCTAATCTTGAGCAATGAGAAACCAACTAAAAAATGTTTCAGAGAATATCAGAATCAAGAAATATGTACAGAAGAGAAAAGCCATAGCAAACACAGTTATGACCGTGGACCGTACAGATGACCAGTGTCATACTATGTGTGATACATCGTCATATGACCAACAGTAAACTTGTGATGGAGACGAAGTGCACAAAGATCCAACACATGAGAATTGTATCTGAACCTATATACTCCTCCTACTCTGGTTTAAGCTTACTCTGAGAGCATTTTCTCTGAAATCGGGTGCAACGGGACAATCCTTTGGTTCTTCACTTGGCCAGTTGCTTGGCCTAAAAGAAAGCGGGGTCATTCACGAAGAAAAACAATGGAAATCATGAAGGTGAATATAGATGTGAAACAACTTGTGTTGACAGACCTAAACACCAGTTTAGCAACAGGTTTCCCAAATACCTATCGAAATGAAATCAAACAGAGATTACACAATCATCAACTTGTTTGACTGAACACCTTTAAGAGGCCAACACGAATTACGGTTGGTTCATCAAAGATCATTCACGTTCTGTTCTCAACTTACGGTATGCTGAATCAACCGTGGTCACACATCAATATCCAGAGTTCTGTGCTTGTGAGATTAGTGTTGTTTTGGTTGTAACAGAATAACTTCAGCGCTTTGACCTTATGCTTAATAAATCTCTAGTCATAGTCGACAGAGACAGATAAATCTGTTCCAGCACAAATCATATACAGTTAACCTTCTCTTGGATCCGCTCCTCTCTAAATGCAAAGTGGTCGCTTCATATAAATTAGGTGCCAAACGTTGTTTGTCACAGTGACTAGAACTCACAATCGAGTTGGGTCACAACAAGTCATTAAGCCCTTTGCGAATCAATCTATGGACCGAAATATTGTCACTAATATGTGTACACTTAAAAATCGCTTTAAGATGGACTGTAGTTCATCGAAACGATATGCGTTACTAATGTCAACGTCAACAAAATTATTTTGACAGTCTTTAGAGTGACAGTACTCTGAAGTGTGTTTGGTTGGATGTGCACGGACTCACCACAGTCCATGGATTGTGAAATCTTTCGATCGCGGAAAGCGGACGCACTACGATTTTTGTTCATAGAAGAAAGAAATTTGCAAACAGAACAAAAAGAGACCGAGCAATTAATGTCAGTAAAGTCAACAAAAATTCGAAAACAACTTTGTTTCTTCAGAATGTAGCAGCTACAATCTTCAAGCAGAGATTAAGTCAGTGCCTGTGAAAACGTGTACAGAAAATCAGAAGTAAAATGTGGCCATCCACAGTATTCTAAAAAATTTGAACCACTTTCGATTTCAATTGAAGTGCATTTGTGCTCATACTTAAGTGGCGATATAGCAGTGAACACGCAATGTAAACAGACAGTATGTTGCAACACTCGCTTCAAAATTTTTCAGATATTGCCACGTGTTACTTCCAAAGTTCATCTGTGTTTCAAACAGCCCAGCTACAGTAAGTATCGATCTATTTGGTAACGGGTTCATTTGTACGCTCAGATGGATGGGAGCTTAATAAATGTAATCCCGTTTCACTGTACAATACTCGACTGTGTCCACGATGTATCGATCAAAATTACACTGGAGGTGACTGAGTTGTACGAGTATGATTGAGGACCACACTCCACAGGATAATAATGAATATGGATACTAAACCGAAGTAACAAAAAACTTGCACGCGGAACAGCCGTGTAGCTAACAGATTTACTGTTCTCGCGCAACCGTGACAAAGGTCATGCACGATGCTGTAAATTCAGTGAAACGTACTAGCTAACTCTCGGAATATCAATTGACCGTGTTTTTTGAAACGTGGTATTACAAAGACGTTGAATTTATTCATGGTACATTCGTCTTAATACATCTTCAGTTACGTGGTGTCAACTATTAAAACTGTACCAGTGAGACACACTAAAAGCTACCTCAAGCGATTTACTGAGTATCACATGTAGATCCTTAGAAAACTAACTATATGAAGTTGTACATGCATTCGGAAAGCTCCAGTATTAAATGAATTTTTAGTCTGTTAAACTGAACATGAGAACTTCTGTCACGATGCTTCACGTATTACTGAAACTAATGTTCTTGAACAGATCGATAAACTACTTTAGCATATTTTTAGTGAATCTACTCTTCTCAAAAGCTCGTAAGTATTTCAGTATCTCGGACACATAGTAGGAAAGATGAGACTTCATTAGGTCGACTTAACTATTGTACACCTTCACGGATAATCCAGGAACCTAGCACAAGTAGTTATTCAAACAAATTTCTATTATGGCAGTGTAGTTTGTCGACACCAGATAATGGCTGAAATAAAAGGTTTTTCTTTGCATGGCAAAAAAATGTTTGCTTGACTATTCGAACAGTGCATTTGATTTGTCGATATAGATAGAGACCATACAATACACGCCCTATCAGTAGACCTATTCTACTTTCTTGACGTGGTGGTCAGGCTTGTCTACCTCATTGATCCAAATTACATACTGAATAGAACTTCGATTCTACTAGGTGTGACTATACTAAGCGGGTTAAACCGGAGTAGTCAAATGAAAACGATTAGACACGTGGGGTTGTATATCGCAAACGTGGTAGTGGAAGAGTGATTGCGTAATGAGATACGGTTCTGTGGGCTTGTAGCAGAACCATTTTTATGGTTGCTGCACCACTGCCTTCCGAATCAGGAAGAACACGTTTAAGAAAAACACCCTCAAAGAAAACATCACTCTGGTTGTCCAACGACTGACCTACATCGCTGACCCACTATATGGTCGGTAAAAATCGCGGTATCTCGGAAGCCCAACGTGGATTATGATACATCCACTGCGCGCAACAGCGGTTAACATCAGAAATCACTAGCCTATCCACTGAGCCTTCGGGTTGACCGTCTGTCATTGCCAAGCAAGTCAGACTATTGAGTCATTGGTTCCAAATGACGACCCTCAAGAGAACCTTATTTTGTGTTGTCTCGCAGATCACACTTTTCTGCACTGCAGTACGAACGATCGCGAATTGTCAGAATTTACCGTTGTTCACACGGAACAGCTCACTTACTTTCATGTTTCTCTTTCTCTGTTCCCAATTTTCCTGCTGTCTAGCCAAGACACTTGTCGAACACAGGCATCTTTATTGTCCACAATCCCCAAAAATTGGCCAGCTGCTCTGGTGAGTACTATTTTGATTTTGGAAGTGGACGCGTAATGTGTCACGGAAACACACCTTTACGAACATTGAGTTGTTATTCTCTTGAATTCATTTGCAAATATTGCTATGGATTAGCGGTCATTTCTTGATGCCTCTGGTGAAAATGGAGCTGGATCTCATGGTCAGGCCGGGGTGAGGATTGCACTGACCTTTAAGACAAGGCATAGCAGACCCGATTGGACGCAGTTATATGACCGCCTGTGCAGCATTTTGTTCAAAGTCAGCCGATACAGACCCGAAAGCTATTTTCTCACATCCACGAATGCTTCGAAGTACAATAGTCTAGATATTGTCATGAAAACCGCTTACAATGTCCTGCTTAGTCTTCTGCGACATACTGAGCACTCGGACAACAATATACCTCATGGTGATATGCACGCAGAGTCCGGTCCCGTTCAGCCAGAGCAGAAACGTTTGAGCTTTGTATGATGTGTCCGTGCGCGTTGCGAAAGCACCGGAGATCGGCCATCACTATTACACGCATCTTACAGAATCCAGATGTCCAGTCGGATGTTTCAGCATGAAAGACAATAATGCAGCAGGTGAAGATCGATTTGGGCAACTCAACTGCAGACGTAAATCATTCATCTCTCCATTGGCTGTCAAAGGTGCCATGCCGTTAAAAAATGTTTCGTTTTTGGATAACCACCTCGGTTTGATTTGCACCGCAGTTCTAGCTCTTCTTGTTTTATCTTCTACTCAGAGATCGTCTGTTCGTAAACACAAGGTACTCAGTCGGAAATTTGGCGTCGAGACTGTACGAACCACCCATTGAACAACACTGATAAGTGAATCTCCCGGAACACAACACTGGAGTGAACCAAACAACTGTCGGGCAGAAATCTGAAATGTTCTGTAAACTGAAACACAAGTCTACCTAGTGTCTACGTGTAGACCGTATAGCTCAGTTGCACGAGTGGGCAATCAGGATGGAGAAGACACTTCTGTCAGGGAACAGCCGAGTGTTGTTTTCCTACGTTTTGTCTACACTGAGCGTCGACCGAGTTTTAGTGAAGCTACATCTGAAAAATATGGGTCATGCTTTTCAGAGTGATTGAGTATTTCGAAGGACGGTTCAACCAGCCCGAACCAGTCAGTTCAACAGTGGTGATGAGAACTATGCCGTTAGTTATAATGGAGCAGAAACTTTAAATCTTAACTTAGTTAGACATAATAAAGTTCTAGGTTGACACCTTCATCGCAGACTCTCCAAATATGTCGTTTGGAGACCGTTGCCCAAACTTGTCACATCCCCTCAGTCTCTATGCAAAACTGTAGGAATACCTTATGACTGGTGCTTACCAACTGCAAGCTTCGTCTTCAAAAGAAATGCCATGATATCATGGAATAATTACCAAATTGTCTCCATCATATTTAAGACACCCACGGGTCTCACAATGCGGCGGTTGCTGAAATACAGGATGGACCAAGTAAGAGAAGAACGAACAGGTTTTCGTCTGCCAGTGAACCTATCGATCCTAGCTGCGCTTTGCGATGGACGGCGGAGAATTTTTGGACCTAAAGATGGTTGTTTACTGGCTTACCCATCAAGCCCTCTTATGCTCTGTCCAGCGCAAAGGCCTGTTGATTTATTTTGGTTCTTTCATGCTCATTCTGCATACCGAGTGTGCACTTATTGGCAACTACATCGAGCGTTCTCCAATCCATGTGGAGTTCAACAAGGACGTTTAATCTTTCTCTAATTTTCAAACTTTAAGGTGAACGATATTCCGGAAAGAACATTAAGAGGTTCCGAGGACCCGGGAGCTGAGATTCTACCAAGAAGTAGGGTGACTTGTGTCGAATATTCGAACGTCACTGCTTGTACGCGAATCATGCAAACAATGCTTATATCAACTTGTCAGCCTGTAGTTTTGCTGACAAAGAGTCCACGAGGATCATGAGGGCACGTAGAGCGTCTGCTAACGTGTGTCATGTATGACTCCGCAAAGACTTCTATCTGCCACTTAAAGGCGGGGTTTTATATTTGTGTATGCGCTCAGCCATGCTGTTTGGATTGGAGAAGTGGCACACTCCTGCGGGAGATACGCATAGTCTGTGGGTATCAGACAGCTGTTGTATCCGCTAATTAACCTAAATCAAACGAGCTGTCCGTGTGAGTAACTCAAAAGTCCGTCAGCTCGTAGCTGATAAATGAGTAAGTTCGTGGCCGATAGTTAAGAATGTGAAAGTGCAGAGTGTATCTTACTGAGTTGCCAACTGGAGAAAAATCAGAACAGAAATCTGGGTCGCACTGAATGATCTCATTTTATTGGAAAATCAGTGCCATCTATATAGAAACAAAAATATCAAAGGTTGCTTTTAAACAACAAGCGTTCACATCTTCAGAGTGGCCAGTTCGCTGCTGTGTTGTTCCATGGTGTAGCCGTGACGGTCCGGCTAAGCAAGATCTACAGATGCTTTCTGTCTGGTGAGAAGTTCACGGCCATTCATACGTGGGTTGGTAACCCCCTCGAACATGGCATTGCGTTGAAGTCGGTTCTCAGCCTTTGTTTTCTTCTTCGAATCCCAAATGATTTTTCCACCTTTCTTTCTCGTATTTTCCACCTATACTTTTGTGCCTAGTTAGCACTCCGCCACCTCGTCTTGGGATCAAGGGTAGTGCTAGCCACAGCATGGCACAAAACTGAAAGTGCTGATGCTGATGATTATGATGATGATGATGATGATGATGATGATGATGATGAATGAATTATGCCTCAAATCCTCGCTTGAATATGAAACTATTCATTATGCGGTAACTTCAAAATTGAGCTTTACCAGCGGTGATAAAGTTTAGCCTCTGAAGAGAGTCTTGATGAAACTATTCATGGACGACTAATCAAACAGGTTTTCTCCACAAGCAGTGTGTGTTTGGAAACTTTTGATAAATGTGTTAAGGCTGCTGTACTTGAAGTATATGACACATTCTATTGAGTGGGCAGTGATACTCTCATTTTCCGGAACGCATGATTTATATACCCAAAAAACAATTGGTCTAGAAATCAAAAGGCTGTCTGTTAAGTGTGAAATTACATTTGGGGAAATAATCATCTATTTACAATCAACTGCGTACGAAATAATTCAAAAAGGTTGGCCCGTTAGAACAAGAAACAGAATTGAATTTACTCGCAATTAAATACGGGCTACTCCCCATGTCAAGGTTGTACGGACAGCCCATATTTTGTACACGACTACCATCTCACAGATAAGCATCACAGGATTTGCTGGGTAAAACCTGAAAATTACTCCCAAGTCAACACAGCTTCGGAATTCAAATAGGCTTTTTAACTAACACATTTTGGATTGTAGTTAATCGTTTCAAAAGCTCACCAGTACTGTATAATTTTGTCGTGACAAGTAGTTCGAATGCGGTGAGCGTTTACATAGAGCAAACATGTTGATCACTGTACTAATGATTTGACAACAAGCAAGACTAAGTTGTGATATGGAGGTGTTTGACCATATCCGCATGGATTTATTGCTCCGGTAGTCCGAAAGTGAGGGACTAATCAAGTTGGCTTGCGTAACTTGTATGTGGATGCGCTCTCGTATAACCTGATAAGCGCTTGCGTAATTGTAATTTTGACTGGACGGCGGCGCTTGTTTGGTTTTCATGGCATTGGACGTCCATTTGATTAGTGGAGGGAGTGTAAACGCTTGGATTGCTACAAGATTGGCTGCGTACATGTACCCAGAATTTCTGTTCTACTCCTTACTCGGTTGCACCTCATTTCATAAACGGGCCTTTTCTCCACATGATTTGCACCGGTACTCATGCTAACAAAAGTGAACTGGCAGACTGACTGGTCGAACAATTTTACCTGTGGTCTTCTTCAATACTGTCAATTCAAGTGACAATTCTGTAGAACAAGTAAAACCTAGAGTCAAGCAATTTTTTAAGGTATTGCAAAATATTACACCATACTGTTAACCCTATATCTAAAATTTAATTGGAGAAGTTTGTGAATAATGAGTTTTGGCAAATTTAGTTGATTTTATGATGCTGAATAAAAAGTGTTATAAATCAGGAAGCTTTATATAATATCTGAAAGCCTTCTTATATTTTGCACACCCCACCTATTAGTATACCCTTCAATAACACCTTCAGGTTGAACACATATTAATCAGATTGGTTGACAGTAAGTCCGAAACGTCGTTCGCACGTTTGCCTAGAAGATGTCGAATGGGATAGATGAAACTAGGTGACGAACTAAACTGAACTTACATGTTTAAAGGTGCAAAGTGTAGCAGTCCATTGTTGTGTGAACACCATATAGTCCCAGTGAAGCGTCGGCTCGATCGCAGTGACTATTGAGAGCAAGAATAAAGTAGGCAGAAAGCTGCCTAATCCCTTGGTGAGGTAGACGGTCACTGGATAGAGAGCAAGATATGCATACGACAACAGGTTAAAGAGAGGTTTCCACAAGGTCTGCAGCAATCAACTGTTTCGCAGTCGTGAGTGATTCAGTTTGCCAGAACATTTGTAGCCATAGTCCAGATACACGGAATCATGGGCCACTAAAACCAAACTATTTCGTACATCCATTTGGTGTATTGCGTCACCTTAACATCACAAAAATTGGACGGAGGTTTTCATCCAAAGTCCGACACATTTGGCAGAACAATGTGTACAACCAGCCATAGCATATTTCCTTCGTAGTGATTAAAACTTTGGGCATACGGATTATATCCATTTCGGGTTAACGTGATTGAAATCGCGAAAGACTTCAAAAAACTATCTCCCATCACTGACTAACCCATTAGAAGTCTGTGTACTAATAAACAGCTTACCTCGAAACCACGATAAACGACGCCTACCGAACAGTTGACTCAGTAGATTAGAGTCGCAATGTGCGAGATGATGATTCAAATATCGATCTTCTGACCGGATGGATTCAAACAACGAGAGAAAAAAAACAGAATACCGAGAGTGAGTTAAACAACAGCTGGTGGCGTAAAAATCAAGTGGATGTATCAGTCCGGAAATCACCATCATCAAGGACAAGAAGCACCTCTGGTTACTACGCCGTAATCAACATGCATTCAGAAAAGGTGTTTTATGTCCAACAAACCGGCGCAATGAACCAAAGGGAGTAGATGGAGGTGAACCAGTAGGTTTTATATTTCTGAACCTCTGTTAGGTCTTTGACGGGGTCACCCAAACGATGTGTGTGCAACTTCGTTGGCATGTTATCGATAAAACCTTGCTTCTGTAGCTCGTAGGTTGTGTACAAGACCGATATTTTCCTGAAAGGGTCAACACCTTGCATGTAGTCTACAACTAGCAGCCTAACTATGTTTTTCGTCATAGATCCGTTGTTTTGTCCGTTAATCTTCTTTCCTGAGCTATTCCGGCCCATAAGCTTCC
The DNA here is from genome assembly GCA_008508345.1 of Paragonimus westermani. NCBI lineage: Eukaryota > Metazoa > Platyhelminthes > Trematoda > Plagiorchiida > Troglotrematidae > Paragonimus > Paragonimus westermani. Next base: position 53,063 of record QNGE01001474.1, on the reverse strand, counting down.
CGGTATTATCATAAGTTGACGATAAAGAAAACTAGAGAATAACCCGTGGTATTGTTGAGAGGAGAGCTTTGAGATTACTCTTACGGAAAGCATTTTGGGACCATGGTGCACCAGCCTCTGTTATACTTCTCGAACTGAAAATTGACGCACACAGCTTGCTCGTTGCAGCTGACTGCATTTTAGCTAGCGAAAAACTGCCACGATCCGCTAGCAAGAATTAGAAACGGTAGTGTCAGAAAATCTCGGCCGGCTTCTTAATTGTACCGTGCTGGAGAAGAAAGCCAAAATAACTCTTTGGATGTTAATCTAGTTTGTAAGGACTTTCCAGTTGAAGAGCTCTCTCTTGATGTGCAACTCACGGTTGCCCCTTCAATCTGAGTTAACAAATTCAGGCTTGTCGAGCATTTTCTACGAAAGAAAGCTATTCGCTTTAAAAAGTACATTGTGGGACTACAGAGTGTGTTTAAGTGTTCTGTTCACTTTCCTATTCACATAACTTGCTAAAACCTTGATCAATGTACATGCCAGAGATGACTTCACTTTGACTGAGGTCATACTATATTTTCTGTCACACCCCTTGAGGCATGTCCTCAAGTTCGTTCCAAACCGTCGTTGCTATGATCACTTGTTGAAAATACACCAGATGAGCCATCTGAAATGCAAGGAACACATTTTCATTATTAGAGTCGGATACACTCCGCTTGAATTTGTCCTGCAATCTCTGCCGGTAACTTAACCTAAATGGAGGCTTGAAACATTCGTTTATGACATTGGTTCAAGTATCCGATTTGATCGGCCTTCTAAACAACTTCAAAATTTTATGTTACGTCTAATGTCAGTGCAATCAAGTCCACCTTTGTTGAAGTTGGGGCACCATTGCCACGTGTGAGGCACACCTTTTTCTGCGCACAAATGTCATCTCACTTTGTTGCGATATGTTATGTATTTTTAGCGTTTTTCTGTGCACTGTTACTAGAGTCCGAAGATGAATCAGGTTTAAATAATTCTTGTAGGCTCTCTCTGGTTTGTAGAAATTTCAGGTGGTTTTAGCGATCCGCTATCTTGCACAGAAAACCATTCAGACAGACATTCAATTCGTTAGAGCTGACTCAAAATTAACATTCCGATTTCTTACGAGTCGTCTGCCGTGTCGTGCTGCCCTCGTAGATTGTCTCAACCTATTTCAACTCTATGATCGAGTTTGCTGACTCGGTCCTTCGTATTTGGACGAATTTCATTGGCCTGGCTGGTTTGGCTTGACATGTTGCTCATAAGCCAACAGCACGGCATCTTCCCTCCAGGTATGATCTTGCCTGAGTGTACAATTCCGATTACAAATTGACAAACCCATGGTAATATACTTAAGCTGCAGTTTCCTTACGAAAAATATGAGCGCAAATTACTGGTCACTGACATACTCAAAGTTTGCCATTTTCTTCAGAAGTTAAGCTTAGTTTTATGGAACGGATCTGAAGAATGGAAAATTAACCGCAAAGCACATTTTTGAGACATGTTAAAAAATAACTTCATCCAGTGAAGACAACTGAGCCGATATGCATCGTAAGACTCTAACTGAACCTAGGTTTTCTGTTTACCATCAGTTTTTTTTACCTGTTTTCAGTTCCTTGACGTTACACCTGAAGATCAGACATGACATTTCACGTTTTATGTCTAGATATCCACCGAAACAACGTGACAGAGTAGACAAAATGCATACTATTTTGGTCAGCATCGGCAGTGGTGAGTGAATTTCCATGGTGACTATATTGCTTTCAATTACAGACAGAGTTGTTTAAAGAGAGGTATGGAGTTATGCATCATAATTCACTTTTTCAGGTGTCGAATAAATTTTCGGCCAGTCTAAGTCAATAAGAAGACTATTGGCTGTGAGTTTAAAAACAGTACACAAGTTCGCTTGATTGGAGGAGTTGAGCTATGTTGCTTGATCCTTGAAGAATTTCCTGATAAGGTGTTGAACTTGAGACATACTAACTATACTACACAGTTTGTTTGAAATGTGAACCACACACAGTTTTTGTTGTTTCTATTGGTCGATCAGCCAGAGTGCAAACAGGATTACTCTCGCGTTACTACAAAGCTGACGTCATCGAGTCCGTAAGGTCTACACATAGCCTAACCTGAGCAGTCTTCACTGCCCATTAGTTCCCAGCGAACAAAAATGACATAGTCCCAAACTTTGAGGGACTCGTAAGAGGGCGGTTGCCGTGCCGTTCTGGCAAAAATGAGGGGCCTTCTAATTGAATATGAGAACAGTGAAACAGCTATTTGTTACAGTACAAATCCGTCACCTGTCATTGTGACATTTAATTTTACGCTTTCTCACCGACCAGGTGGCTGAGTACACAATTTGACTCACAGAAACTCTAAATGTTCCGGTAATTGTTGGTAGTCATAAAGCTTTTTTCTGCACAACTTTGCTCTATGGTGCACTAAAAATTGCACGTTCAGGAAGCCAAGTTTGGGGTTAGCGATTCTGAAGAAAAATGATTACACAACATCACTTACTAAGACATGTTCGTCGGGCATCATAAACGACTATCAGCGACACAGTTGATTACTGAAGTGTCTACAGGAACAGTTAACATGGGGTTGGTACATTGGATGAAATCGCTTAATGCGACATACTATATGGAAGGATCAGCCCAGACTTGATGATGCTCAACTTCGCTGTCAACAATCTTATGACTGCTTTAACCTTTTCTCTGCGTACGTTCAGTTAGCACACACTTCATCCCATATATTAAATTCGTTGGTAATCTCGGCCTTTCATATATGCTCATTACGATTATGAGGTTAGGCATGTGAGCGAATATATGCTCTCAGTAATTCATATTCAAGCCGGTACAATCATCTCGAGGGTAAATAGGGTTGGAACTCGAACTCACGGTCTGGTCTGTCCAATGAACATATTCTATATGTTCTGTTAGTCGGGTAACGTACTGGGTTTATCTTTGGTTTTATGTGTACATAACGGTGAAGGCATGTTTGACAACTGACGCGACCAAGGAGCCACAGGGTCCTACTATAACCTGTTTCTATAGGCTGCCAAACGTCCACAACCCTGGCACACCAGTTCTTCTAGTATTTAGGGTAGTAACTCTGTCTTAAAAGTCATTGGCATGGTGGATTCTGGAACGACTGGGACCCGGTCGAAAAACGATTGCCCAATTCAGTCTACTTGACAAGTCTGATACCGCCGAGCTCAGAGAAATCGTTCTCATTGAGCGTAGGCACATCGATCGTTAATGTATAGCTGGTATAAATTGTCAATCGTATCTGCAGTTAGGTTTTGGAGACCACACTCGATGTTGGAATACCGATAGAGAGACTGATGGAGCTTCTACTGCGGTTCACATTCGACGAACAACTTCTATTCGTTCCGACTTCTCTTGGCCCATATATTCGTGAAAAACGCAGAAGCACCATGCTGCAATTCGCCATCAGCCAGTTCAGCCAGTATCATGGATACATGGATGGTGTAATTATTATCCCTTGTTTGGATAATAATATGTGTAAAGTACCTGACAAGTTCACTTGCGCCCACAGGTAAGATGCGCTTACGCACGAGGGAGACAGAAAGCCAGACGTCGTTCCCAGGTTTTCACTTACACCGGCTGATAAACCGTAATGTTCAATTTGGTGATTTGTCTGATCGACAACGCACGCAGAATTTGCTCTAGGAATGAGCTAGATAGTGAGCTTGACTTCTTAGTGAACATGCCCCATGAAAACGGCTACCCAGAACGATTTTTCATCAAGAACAGAACTAGAACGTCAACTAAACCTGAAGTGAAGAAAGAAGCCTGTCCATTCGAGTGCCGTTCAGAAGTGACAGTACCGTAGAATGGCTGACCAATAGGTGCAACCAGACAGTCAGCAGGACATACACTACAGCTGAACTCAGTATTCAGTTCTCCACACTTCGAGTTCTTAGGTTTTTATGACAAAGATAGAGTGACAGTTCAGATCTCATTTGTCTATCTACTCATTCACTTGTTCCTGTGGAGCACGTTATATTGGTCGAACGTGAATAGAGCTTTCGAAACGAATCCGTGAACACCATTCACGGCGGTTGGGACACAGAGAAACACGATCGATCAACAGTGCTATCTTTTCACGCTTGTTTGAAGGTGAGCACCAGGTAAACATTGATCAAGTCTACCAAGTGGCATATCGCGTGCCGGGTAATGCATCAAATGAGAACACTGTACTTCCCAGCACGTCGGAATCGAGCTGCTTGATCCAGTACTGTCATCATAAGCGGTTTGTTCGAGCTTTACGTCTACCGTGACCACAAATCCACCGGACAAATGGCCAACCTGAGCGCTTAAACCAATGGACGAGAGTGACCTAATGGGCCAATCAAGCCATCGCCAACTGATTGACCAGTGACCTGATTGTCTGTGAGAAGTCAGATCGAGATCTTGATCTAACTCTATTAACTGTCTACATAACTTTACCGGCCTGAAAATGAAATGTTGAAATTTCGTCGGTTCCTGTGTAAACAATTATCATGGGTACGGCGTCAGCGGTGTAAATGTAAGCATCAATGTGCGTACTTCGATATAGCAGATTAAAACGACTGAGCGCTCAGACAGCAAATTGCAAAGGAACAGGCGTGAAGCAAACTCATCATATCAGTCGCCTGTTTAGGACAGTTCATTATGTCAGATCTGGAGACCTGCTCAAGATTTTGTCATATCGTGAAAACCCACATATTAAATTCTGTCAAAAATGTCGTTACTGATCTACACCATCTACAGTTTTATGCACGAAAGACGATAAGGGTGACATTGCGCTTGGCTTGGTGGAAGTTATGTAGGACCATGCATTCTCAGTTTCCATCCCAACGTGTCTCAGTCGCAATCTGTGTGACATGAATCTGTGTGATCTTGGATATTTTGCGTTCGAAATCAATATATGAATAACCTGAATCACTGCAAACTGTCAACCTCCGGTTTAACTTTCCGGTTTGTTAAATGGATCCAGCGGTTTAAAACTGTGTATGCGTGAACGAACCTGTCTCCGAATTAGATTATTGTAGGCAGCGGGTCGTATCGGAACGAGTCATAACATAAGGATCTCTGTGATCAGCACCGCATGCCTGCTTTTGATGTGATAGATTTACGAAACCAATCAGAAACGCCTTTTAAATCAGCCACCAATAACCGTCAGCGTTTCCACTTCCACGCACCATCTTTACACCCCAACCAAGCAAAACGTTTCCGAAGTTCAACAGTGGGACCATTGTGTTGCGGACATTTTCAAGAGGAAACTGGAAAACGAACAGCTGAGTTCAACGATTCGCCAATGCAATTTTTATGAGTTATGTTGACGAAATCCTTTGCGTACTCGATAATAACGTAGACCCGACTGACGTCTTGATCACAATCAATTTCGCACACAAAAATTTACAATTTTCGTTGGAGTCCGAAATGAATAGCCAATTAGGCTTTTTGGATTTACGTTCACGTCAACGAGCTGATGGCTCAGTTCAGCCCGCGATATACAGAAAGGATAATTGGAATGTTCAGTATATTCACTTCAGTAGTTTTGTACCACTCACCTCGAAAAGAAACCTCATCAACTGTTTGACGGGGAGAGCCTTAAGAATTTGCACAAAGGACACACTTGCGGAAGAATTAGCATTCATACACACAAAAATCATATAGAACAGCCACCCTTAAAGGTCACTATTAAAGGGCCACGCAACAGCGGGGTGGAATAGATCAACCGCATTTATGCACATCGAATTACATTACAAATGCGACATTCTAGCCGAGACTACTACGCGTAGGCTCACAAATGCAGTGAATAGAACAGTTTGTGCCTCTAAATTGCGTGTCCACTTCACGTCCAATCGGATTTTGTGCCCACTCCTAAAAGATAAGGTGTATATTTCTGCAGCCTCGTTTTGTGTATACTCATTTACTAGTTCCTGTGGGACCAGTTATGTTGGCCGCACGGCTGGACACTTATCAGAACGGGTCCGGGAACACCACCCAGCTTGAATCAGCAGTGGAATAACGAAGTCTGTCAGCAGCGCCACACTATCACACCTGGTGGATTCCATCACACTGTCAACGTGACGGACTCATTTCGCCCTAACTACCGAGAGCGGTGAGGAGTAGGAATCTGTCTACAGCAGAGGCTATTAGGATTCATATATATAACCCACCCGTATGCGCCCAGAAACGATTTGTTCGGGATCTGGCCTGGCCAATCCCCCACCCTCTTAGCCTGTCAAGACCCACTGCTCGAGTGGGTACTTGATTGCAATGTGACGCTGAACTGATTGACCTCATTAACCACCTGTTCCCCGTTTACTCCCCTAACGATTCCCCGTGAAATGTATGGCATAAGTGTGATGTATTTAGCCTGATGGTGAATCACTGTAAACGGGCTTGTTCGCTACACATTGTTTTTCATGACTACACTGGGACATTTTACGAGAAATATGGCTTACGCAAACAAATATTGTTTAGACTACTTAACTTTTTACCTACTGCCTACAGATGATGAATTAACAGAACCTGAGTGCTGATCGTTCTAACACTTGGTTACTCTCATTAATATGGTGCTTACATTGTATTCACATCGACGGCACAAGACTGACCTTAATTCCATGTTAAATCGTGTGAAGCTCAGACCCACCAAAAGGCACCAAACTTTTGCACACATAGAATGGTGAAGAACAGAGAGCTCATGTGGTTTACGTAATGTGAAAACGACTGTGAAACTCGAAGAATCCTCAGGTACTTCGATAAACCGGTTGAAGTGGTTTGTAAGCGCTAAGTACTTAACTATCGTGGCTGATGGTAACAACCTCATTGTACTTAAATAGATAGGTGATTTGATGCGACCTCGAAAATAATTTGTTTAAGAGAATCGCCATGGAAAGTTCTTGTTTCAAATCATGATACAAAAGTGTTCTGAGAGAAGGTGACTGGGAACCCAATAATCTATAGTGCAAATGGAGTGGTTGGTCACGTTGGATTTTATTCGTAAATAGTTCCCAAGGATGAGGGGAAAACCAGAACGCTCCTCGCTGATAGTTTCAGAAATACTCACGAACTGGCGGGTTATTCTGAATCTTACTGTTATGGAAATTGTATTCTCTGTTTGATATGTTGGCAGATTCCAGGTTACTTCAACGATATAAAACAACATGATAACATTTTAAAAAATCAAGGACTGAGTAACTTGTGACCGCTTTTGCTCGAACCACTCCGGCGTCTGATATATATATATATATATATATGCATTGGGCTCACCTCCTGTGTTCTAACTCATCTAGTACCATGATAGGAATCGTTAAATATCTTACTAATCCATTAGCCTACTTAAAATTTGTACGGTTGACAATTAATAACTGACACGATACTATTCACCAAGAACAAACGCAGAAACAACACCGGAATGTACACAATGACATTACAAAGATCGAAAGTTGGTACATTTACTTGTTCTCTCGTGATATCAAATGAGTTGACCTTGCTATCTTCATTTATACTGTTCAGTACATAACTGTGATTGGTTTAGACGGTTTGCATATGTAAAAGTTACATGCCAATTTTACTAAAACCATGCATAGTTTGAAAGCATTCCTAATAATGAACCAATTAATTCAGTGATTAGTCACCCAGACTAGTTGGAATGTTGAGTAACTCAGCACTGGTGCGTGTGGAAGTTTGATAAGAGCAAACAAGATGGAAATCTACTAGATGTATGAATTGTAGTGAAGTGGTGTGAGGAGCTTCGGGAAGAAGTATCACCTAATCGGAAAATATGTGAACTTTCACGGCGACTGGGGAAAATGATCACATGACAAGGTACATGGACCGTTGATAACTAGAGGACACGAACCAGCTAACACCAATGAAAATTCATGTAACGAACAGGAACTGGTTTAAGAAGATCGATTATGAGTAACATCAGCCAACTGGGCACCATCATACGGAACTGAAATGCAACCTATACATGCCAAATTCCGTCTGTATTGTCCTCAGACAGCAGCACACGATCGATGGATCGTGAATATTAACCAGCCAATAAAGAACATGCTAGACTGATATACAGGTGCAGAAATGACTTTTCCCAACAGGAATCGCACTCTCTACCACTGTTAACTCTGCACAGCCTGAAGATCTCCGTTGGCTAACGTTTCGTAGTGTGCCTGTAGTTGCCTTCTAACTATTGCTTTCAGCACGGTCCAGACATTGTCAATCGGATTCAACATAGGTGAAAGGGTGTCAGCCGTAATAGTTCTTCATTTTACAAATCCTTAGCAAACACTCTTTCTACATCAATGTGACAAGGTGCACTGTCGCATATCAACACAATGTCGTACACAGATATGTTGATCTTCACCTGGTCTTGCAGCGTTTGCTACCAGTTCTAGTAATGGCTGCTGTTGTATGCTCCCAGCCTCGTCGCATAGCCTACTGTCGAGCTTGGTGTCATAGCTTCAATCAGGAGAAGATTACGGCCTCGGTTATTTGGGACAGAGACGCACGTCCCCGTTCCTTTTAATGAACGTCCCAATGACCCTGTACAGAACAAGTTAAAGTTCGTCTCATCTATCCAGCAAATAGTTCTTGAATTTGCATAACACCCCGTCGTAATTCCAAACTTTCATTTGAGTTCCTACCAACAAGTATTTGACACCGTCTGTTGACGGTTATGCAACGGCTATCCAGGTATCGACTACTCGTTGCGGTCGGTATATCCTTCTCAAACTCAATCCTGATGCGTAATCTCGAGAATTACAGTGCAGTCATTGGGTCTACGGAAATTCACTCCAACAACATATCGACCTATTATTATGTTAGAACCTTGCTTCTACGTCCCTCGCGAGGCTGAGCTTCATAACTGATGCTATTCACATGAAGCCGCTTGTAAGCGGTATCATAATCGACTCTGTTCCGAAGAGTAACCGTGCGCCCGTCATCCCCCCACGTGTTTCGGAACTGATACGAGTGTATTTGCTTCCGCCAGCCAAGTATGCCGGAGGAATCTTAAATGTGCTTTCACAACCTGGTTCGCTCACACATTACACCCCGAGGTCTACCACGACCTCAAAACTAACTCCGGTGGAAGTGAGATCCACACACTCCCCTGCCGAATAAATCAATACGGTCCGCAGTTTGGTGATTTAGTAAGAACATGGTCGGATGATCTGTGCTTCATTTTGACCAATAATCCGGTTCCGATTAGCCAAAGTCGTTGACACCCCTCGAATAACCCGTATCACTTCTTCAGACAAAGTAGCCAGTGCGAAGTGCTCTAATTGAGATTGGGCGTCCCTTTGGATTAACTGGACCAACCACGGTCTTGCCATCACGTTCAAGTTTTTAACATGTAGCTAACGTGAATTAATTCCATGATTTGGGAAAAGTTCCACACTGAATGAGAGTAAAGTTACTGTGTGATTTAGGAAGTGGTGTGAACTGGAGTGATAAAAATGAAATTGAGCTGATATAATAAGAAATTTCGCAACGCTAGCCCCACTCAATTCCGCTCTTCAATACATCTAACAACATCCTCATTGACATGATTTTATTGGGCCAAGAAAGCTTGTGTGCTGGCTTGTATTATCGGTGGACCGCTGGGTACGCTGATCTCAAAGGCAAACTGGCAAACCTGATGAATATTTGTGTGGAGTACCTAATGCTGTTGGTTACTACTTCAGGGACACTAGTTACTGAAAAAAGATGCATTGTACACGGTCTTACCAGTTAGCCGTGCAACAATACCATTGATACTGGTGCACTGTTACACTTGCCTTTCAAAGAAAGGTGGCCCCACACCCGTATCAAAAGTGGCATAGCTTGGTGGACCACACAGAGGCTTTCCCTAGTTTACTTATGGATTCAACAGACTTGTCACCGGTCCCGGAAGGAAGATGGGCATTTGTACAACCTACATCAAATATTAGTGCCTGTTCGCAGCAATACTGCTTGTGCAGGAGCAAAGGTCATTCTAGCTCAGCAAACAGTGACCTCTTACAATTTGTCAAATTGACTGTGAACAATTACAGAGTAGTACCATGATATTCTTATACTCCGACTAGTTGAGTAAAGTAGCAGGGGTTTTTACAAACCACTTTGTTTATCCTCCGTCAGGCAACCCTATATGGTGCACCTTATTCAGAATCTAAAGTGGGAAGGCGATCGATAGTAGGATGTTGAAGAGCGACGGTGAAGTGATCAGTTTTATGACCTGAGAGTGTCAATAGTGTCGTGATTACTGCTTCCTTCTTCGAGGTTCTTATTTGAGCAGAAAACAGTGAGCAACCAACAATATCTGCTTACAGGATATGTATATTCATGACTCATTTCTTATTAAGTTTGAAGCTTGCCTCAGTCGACATTATTCATGCAATCAACTTCCGGATGCTCTGGTCACTTCGCTGACACTAGAGTTCCCAACTTACGGAATAGTTACAATATTCTAACATATCACGACAGTAGTTAGCTTTGAATCTCAGACTGCGCACGTGTCTTCAAACGGAAGACAGACAGCTGGCACAAATTGACGAAGAAACACGAGAGAACGTTCAAGCATGCACTAACCGGCAGGCAGTGTAAGGAAGTTGACACGACTGATGAATGAGGTAAGTAGATGTGACCAAACCTCAAATCCATCGAACGAGAGGGTTCTCTACAGCTATCAGGAAATTCCGAGAAATACAAAGTACATGTGGAAATTTTCAACCTGCTTCCTTAGGCATCGGAATGCTGACACAATGCAGGCTCACTCGTCGACAACTGATGTGTTCCGAAATAAGATGTTTGTTAGAAAGGAAGCAATTAGTGCAAACTCCTCCAAAAATGGGTCATAAGTGTTGGCGAAACCTAGAGTAGTGAGTGCGAAGAGATCAGTGGCTGCATACGCATTCAATCTCCGCCAAAACTGGCTTCGTCTGGAGAACAAATGCTTAATAGTGAGCGAGAGTCAGAGCAGCAACAGAATGGTCCCGCTAGTGAGTCCGTGAAATGTGGACATGTTTAAGGAGAAAAAGCTGAGAATCAGTGGGGTGATCATACTTCGTGTAATGCTAAACAACCTGGCAATAATCTCCTTCAGTGTATGAGTCGAACCACCAAAAACTTGTCGACACCACACTTGATAAAGTACACTCCCTTCAGAAGTTTGAACAAAACCGTTAGAACACGAAAACNATTGCAGTTATATGTAAATTGGTAGGCACAATGTGAGATGGCACCGACGTCACTCGAATCCAAGATACTTGCGGTTTGCTGAGGCGGTCGCAATCAATCGACTGAAGCCGACCTTGTGTGTTCAGAAACAATTGTTCGTAAACTTGACCCTTCCCTGGACTTAGTGACCCTTCCTAAACCACCAATTGACTATCCACCCTGCCCCCATAACTGTTCGATATAAAAACCCGTTTCATGTTATTGTAAATTTGGTACTGACGAGTCAATACGAAATGCTTGCATTTGCCAGTTTTCGTGTTCTAACACCACACTTATTAAACTACCTATGGCTCCACTCATACACCACGTATTCAATTCAAACCTAAAGGAGTAAGACCAGTTGGTGTGTGATTGAGGTCTTTATGTCCAGCCGGTCGATGTTGGTAAGCTAGTTTGCAGGCTAGTATGAACACAATTAAAGGGAATCCAGGGGTAAGATCTAAACTAGTAAGAAAATATCAATCCAAAAAATGTTTTAATTTGGAGCACATACTAGTGTACCCTAGAAAGGAGAAGGAAGAGAATCATAAGTGCAAAACGACTAAAACCAAACAAGATGTTCATCATACAATACATCAACAAAGGATAAGAAAATATAGAGTAGAAGACTAGTGTTGGGGAGCACTTTGGAAAATTGAGAAAATTGATCGCAAAATAGAAATAACTAATATGAATTACTTGCGCTCAATGTATTCGTCATCTCTACTTTGATAGTGCATCAGAAATGCGTTGAAGCTCTTAAAATCCTAGGTGACCAATGCATTCGCCGCCATATTCACTACAACGCCATATAATCGTCATCACGACTACGGTTACTTTGCGTACCGCTTGCTTCAACTAACAACCGCGCAACTCTTCCTCATTGAACCTTCTCACGCCTGGCTAGGTCGTATTCCTCCAGACCGTCCGGTCCGTGACTAAAGTCTCCCAAGGTTCAAAATCGACATCACATCGTGAAAGACATAAGGAGGATAACATCCTGTTATCCTAGTTCACGACCATCAAGATCTCACCTACCTAGTTGGAGTTGCTCATGGAACAGCTCCTTTGGACTCCGTCCGTCATTTACGGACATGTCCCAGCCACCGGACGCATCTTGGAATTGAAATTTTCTCAGCCCTATCCGTGTTCACTCGCCGAACTACCTCGGTGTTTGGAAACATACTTGATCATCGACTACCCAACGTGACTCTCGAACATTGCAGATGGAAGCGACCCAGGTAACGCACATTTCGTTGCAGAACAGCGTAAGCAGCAGAATCGCACGATGGACATACAATTTCGTTTTCATCTGTAGACTGCCGTTCTTTCAGCCGCGTCATTCAAGTAGTCCGAAACCAGCGCTAGTCTTTTTCGCAAAAATTCGCAACTCGCCGTCCGCGGACAGATCTCTCACCAGCTTACTATCCCACTATCAGAAGGCTACGTGGCTATCCACATTGTTTTCACTTATGCGAATACCGGATGCAGGAACACCTCCGCCCGGAAAAGTCTGAAAGAACAAGGGTGTTTTACCGACGACGTCCAGAGAAAATCTGGATAATACGGTCACGTAAGTAGTGGCCAGTAGATGAAGTTTTTTTGGTTATGGGAAACCAAAATGTCCGTGAGGCATTTAACTTCTACACCGTCTTTCGAGGTCTGAAGAAAAACTGTCCGAACACACAATGCATCATCCCGGCTTCCATCATGACGCTGATCGATTGAGGTTTGAGCCAGCGAGAACTGATGACAACTGTACAGGTATTCATATCTTTTAACGAACATCTTATGGTCGGAGTGCAGAACAAGTTGAGCTTCGTTTCACTAGTCTATTAAATTATGTGACTTTGCCTGTGACAGCCCATAAGTCGAAAAACAAAAGTCCTCTCATCTCCTTGTTCGCCATGATGTTCCTGTTGGGACAGTCCACACCTTGGATTCCCTAGTGGAATCTATATAAGACAGTGGGACGGACGGGCGACAGAGATCAGTTATGAAATTTCCGAACCCTTGGTATGACTTCGTAGCCCAACTGGTGCGGTGTTTGCCGTGTTTGGGCCTTCTGTGACCAATGAAATTGGCAATCCTTCCTCAGAATTTCGTATAAAGGACTCGCGAGGTCATGGCAGTTTTTGATGAAGCGGCTGTAGAACACAACGCGACCGAGAAACTGTCGCAACGTGCTCTTCGAAGTTGGCACCGGAATACCCTCGATTGTCAGCAGTTTCTCGGGCAGTGGCTGGACTTCATCCTGGCCGACCTTGTGACCGAGAAGTACTGCCGTTTGTTTCATCAGTTAAGACTTTGACCTACTGATCCGTAGGCCGGCTTTTTCAATCTTCCGCAGCACTGCTAAAACGTGTACTGTATGTTCTGTCTCATTTGTACTGTAAATGACAATATCGTCCCCGTAGACAACAGTGTTGCTCAATCCGTCCAACACCTTCAGCACCAGTCGTCTGAACGTGAAGGGGGCGCCGGAGAGTCCGAACGGCATCCGCTTGAAACGGTATTGCTTTTCGCCCACTGTGAGCGCTGTTTCATCTCGGTCCGATTGTTTGATCGGGACCTGCCAATATCCGGACCGTAAGTCCAACACTGTAAACACCCGGACGTCCTGCAGCTTGTCGAAAATCTCCGCCACCGACGGGACTGCTACAACTTTATTGATCGTTATCTCGCTCAGCCGCCTGAAATCGACACAGAATCGAAATTTACCGTCAGGCTACTTTACCAACAGGACAGGAGAATTGAGTGGGCTATCCGCCTCCTCGTTGATTTTTTCCTTCAGCATGTCCTTCACTTGTCGTTCAATTTCCGGCTGCAAGTGTACTGGAGTTCTTCTGGGACTAAATGGCCAAAATCATTTCGACTCGATGGGGATTTCTTGTTCAATCCGGTCGGAATAGCCGTACGGTTCCTGGTTTGTGGTGAACAATTTCTGGAATGTGCGTATCACTTCATTCAGCAACTGATTGTCAAAAGTTCGCATTGCCCCGGGTGCGTTCGTTTCAAGCAGTCCAAGCTGAGGTTTGCGCTTTCTCACCGATGAAACCACCCCATTCTTCGTTACCAGTTTATCACGCTTCAAATCAATCACGGCCTCAACTTGGTCAAGAAAATCCGCCCCCAAGATAGTCTGACGTGCGTCGGGGGCAACGACGAACGGTTGTTTGACTACCTGACTATCGATTCGAACACCATAATCTGCCAGACCGTTAACTTTGAGAGTAAACCCACCGACCGTCCGGACTACCATCGCACACAGTCGCACAATCTTTTCTGGTCTCGGCCCAATCAATGAAATCGGGGACCCAGTGTCGATCAAACAGTACTCCAAGGTACCATTTACTGTTGGTGGCACTCCGTCCAAGAACTGTGCCGTCACCAGGCGTTGTTCTGAGTCCTGGTCTAAATGTGGCAGGGCTCTTGACAATACTGCCCGCAGGGACATGGCGTAAACAAGAGCATCGCCTCCTGGCCCAAGCCGGGCGCCCTTGAACCGCTTCATTGCCTCATGGCGGTCGGCGGTGGTGTCGAACCCTGCGATCAGCGCCTCCTTCGCGGCATCCCACTTCAGCATCGCAGGGCCCCTTCGCGCCGAATCCAGCACCGCCTTCACCCTGTCCTTGAGCAGCATCCGCAGGGCCGCCAGCTTCGGCCGGTCCGCCTTCACTCCCCCATGTCTTCGAAATCCTTCAGGAAACTCCGAACATCCCCATCCTCAAACGGCTGTGGCCACGGGGTCTTCATCCTCATATCCTGGTCACAGCACCAATTGTGGTGAATCCAGAAGGTGGACGACACAAAGGTTGTCTTATTGGAGAAACCAATACACCACTTAAGCGTCTCAACGGGACTAGGAACAAAAACACTCATTTGCACACCGCACTCTTCTGAGGATGCTCCAGTCACTTTGGACATTGTGTCTCAATTCTATCATGTGGCGAAAGTCATTAAATGTCATTCTGCCTTCCAATGATCCTTCCCATATATCTCCCGTATTTATCCCGCGATCATTTCGATCCATGCGGCTACCGTCTATCCTCACTACAGTAGTATTCATGTGAGTTGTGCATATACTGAGTGGAAAATATTTATGCTCAAGCTTCAACAAAATTATGACAGACTTCGGTTATCAGATTTTGAATTACGGCATCGCCTTCTAGAATCCCATCAGTGCCCAGTTATAGGAGGTTGTTTGTAGAAATGGTGGATAAAGTGTACTCTGAATGTGCACATCAATGATTGCTGCCCCGTTCTCGTGAGATAGAGACGGATTCAACGCAAGTCAGACGTGTGGATAAATATGGAAGGGTGGTTGAGGATGGTTTAACTGTTCGGTTAATTACTAATCACTCGGATAACAGATTAGACAATACGTGTGTGTAAACAGTGCCTTGCTAGTGGTGGTGTACTTTTGTACACCGTGTGTCAGTATCTGCAGCATACTAATATCCGTGAACGCAGATCATGGTGAACATTTTTCCAAGAATTCACCATGGAAACGATACAGTTATGAAGAATATTGAAAAGAAAATGAGATATTTGTTTAGTTAAAATCAAAGTGACAATGATCGTACACATATCAGTACACGCAGTAATGTCACCATTCACCGTTTTGGACCGGGGCTAGATTTACGTTCCATGACCAGGATCAGTTGTCTGTGTGCATGTGGATGAGTGAGCAGTAGGAACCACCTGATGTCAAAAGGATTGCAAGACCTAGACAAACTTTTTTGAGAAAAAGGGTTTAGTTTCGTAATACGATTGTGGTAGATTCACCCATTTTTAAAACCGACTATGTGGCCACGCTGGGCTGGCTGACCGGAAAGTTCCACACGACCCGAAAGGCTTTCGAAACGTCTACTTGATGGTTGCACCCTTTCATAACGGGTTGACTGAAGAGTCAATAAGCCACGAAACAGCTCCTTATGGTTTTTTCGTACGCTCTTCCGATAATAAACTAATTTGCATTCTGAAATCTCCGGCTGAGATCGGTGTGCTACCCTTCTGACCCAACAAAACAAGCCGTGCTCTAATGTCAGTAGGGTTTTATAGGAACCATAGTTGTTGGTCTTGACTGAAACACGAAATCGTATTAAAATCCCATGTTATAGCTGCTTCTACCGATCCGTGAATGCTTACATTTTGACTGTTCTAGAGTCCGCCATTAGCATGGGTTACCGCCTCATCGAATCAACGACTAGGTGTTAGAAATACTTTTAAAAACTTATTTGCATTTTTCTGCAATTATGGACACCCAGATTCCTCTGTGGTTACTTTCAGCTGAACTTCACAGAGAAGGCTGAAAGGAAGAAAAGGTCTTACCTGTGTTGATTTCCAATCCAAATAGCGATGACGCGAACACGAAGGTTTTCGTCGGGCGTTTCAGTTCTTCACTGTGTGCTAACAATGCGTTGTCAACTACGAACAGAAGCATGCGCATCGTTGAGGTACGTAGCCGGGTTGGAGCACCGAAATGTCGAACGTTTAGTAAGCGTCCATCCACCCGGTAATCAACTTCAACGCCATCCTCCCGAGAGTCCTGAAAAGTGACTGTCACCGTGACAGTCAAATATAAACCAAATAGGGCTGGAGCTGACACACAACCCTGCTTCACGCCAGTGAATATATCATCCTCCACACAATCGCACCATCACCTTCATGCCCACATGCAACAAACTAATCATACCGACGAACTTACTCGGATATCCAAACTTACCGAGCACCGTCCACAGCGCCTCGCGGCTCACGGAATCAAATGCCTTTGTGAAGTCCACGAATAGGTCATACAGGGGCTGGTTCCGTCCCCTGTACTTCTCTTAAAGCTATCCAGCAGCAAGAACTAAGTCGATTGTACTCCGACTCACTCGGGACCCACATCGCTCTTCAGGATCATTTGTCTCCAAGACTACCGTATTCAGCCGGTTCAGAAGGAATCTGGCAAGCACCCTGTCTGTGCAGCTCAGAAAACTGATGCCCCCATAGCTGCCGGCGCACTGCTTGCTACCCATACCTTTGAATGAGGATACTGTACCATGCAGAACACGCACCTCCAGTGGGCAAATGAGGGACGCATTCAGATTGACACAGCTTTCTGTCGTCGTCATCCTCTTCTGAACGGACAGAGCTGTAGTAACAGCCATTCAAGAAACAGTCCGACGGGTGCCGTGGTATGGCAGAAACTCTCAGAGTAATTGGTTGGTCGCAGGCTCCGAGCTTGAACAAATACTGTCCGGGATAGGTGGTAGAACATCGCAAGTCCACTCTGACTTTCGGTGATCTAGATGTGACTCAGGTGATAGAAACTGCCTCGTGTGAGTGGCGCAAACAACTACTGGCTATTGTGCCAACCGATCACTATGATTGAGGACCGATTAGCCGTAATTAACCGAATTCTAATACAATGGCCAGTTAAGATAATGGGACTGGTTGACTAAACATGAAAATGTGACAACTGATAGCTTGCAGTGAGCCATCCAAGCGATCCATAATACAAATCGACTGCTGAATGAACATAGCCTACTCACTTCATATCACCACGTACCGCCAATAAAATATTGGCGTGCAGAAATCTGTCACAACCAGCTCTGCTGATTAAAGACTCGACGGTCACGCGGTATGTAAGCCCAACAACAATGTTCGTCTCAGTCGAAACAGATTGTTATCGTTAACCATCTGTTCCACGAGGCTTATGATGGTTATCAGTATTTTGTAAACGGATCACAGTTGAATATTATCCCGCTACTGAAAATGTGAGTAGGTAGAAAGCTGATAATTCACCTATCTTGGAGCAAAACACGTACTATTGAATTGATGTGATAAAAAAAAGTTGAACAGCACGGTTAGTGTGCGTGAAGGCTACCGCCTTAACATATGAAACAGGGCATGGCCGATTTATCTGTCCGTTCGGACGACGGTGAAGAAGACATGAGCTTATACCAACGTGAGTATATCACCAGAGGTATTATCCCAGTGCATTCTGTATATGGCCACATACACACGCTTAGTGCTCACCGCGCGCGTGTTTTAGCGTTCTCACCTGTCAGCCTGGCAACTGGATACAAGTGAGATGCCCTCGTTTACAATGAAAACATCATCACAGGTCTTCATATTCCGATGACTGGACCATCCTTTGCAGTTCTTCTTTATTCATTTTTCTGCTACCAACTCTTTAAATGCTCACGCCTTTCCCCAGCTGGTAGTGTTAATCACTGTGGGGAACATGTAACGGGAACAATACTTTCCTTACACTACTGACGTGAAACTTTATTAATCATAATGTCATAATATTCCACGCTGAATGCACTGGATTTACTTTAGTCCACAGTTTGCGAGATTCGTTCGTTTTCGCCATCTGCGTGGTGAAGTGACCACGACAAACTGATAGAGGTAATGCTACACGACCACTTTACTAATGAGCTTCAACCCATTGTCTGAACACATGGCAGACATGGTCAAGCCACAACGAGTTAAAAACCAGAGTTATCGGTTTCGCAACCTTTCGACCCTCTCGGAGAGCCTTTATCAAGCGATTTAAATCAGAAAATTCACATTGTACAAGCTTCAAATGTGGTAGTCATCACCTCGGACGGGTATGTGTGTTTAACACGCGGTGTGTGGACAATCTACCACATATCATATCAGTATATTTATTCTACTTCTGTTAATGACTGCATCGGCCAACATCCTGGTCATTGACAATTAATCCGCTCTTCTTTCCAGAAACTTGAATGTCTGTGGTCTTCTATCCATTCTTTTCTCCGGCTTTGTTGATGTAATGTAAGATGAATGATCTGCCTTGTTTTTCATAGCTCAGTGAGAAACTTGCTTTTCATCCCCATCTTCTTTAGGTTGCACTAACATGCAATACTATACTGCAACGCTTCATGTATTACGCTTCAAAAATCTTTCTTCCTAGTTCAGATCTCGTCATTGCAGCCTCTCTCTGTTTTGTTTCCGAGAGATAAGAGTATCCTTTCTTTATTAGCCAATCAATTGGCTAACCAGCATTGGCCGGATGGACACAAAGGCTCCTTCGGGTTTACACTGGATATGTGGTGTGTTGGTGGAACTGCAATCGGTGCGGCGCAAGCCAATTGCAGTGATGGATAGGCGTCACCACGCGACGAGCCCAGACGCAAACAAGGCTAGATAGTTAGTGCATGCTGTGTGTGCATGTATACGATCAATCTACATGCGTGTGGACTGTTGGGATGGGGTGGGTGACAGGGATCGGCACACCTTTTCGGACGTGGTGTCACTGTTTCCACCCAGTAAGTCGGGCCAAACAACTGACAATTCCAGGCCATCGGAGCGATTCACCGCTTGTGGTGTACTAGCAATCAGTAAGGTTTCTGCCATTAGACGTTCTTTGTGGTTACGGAAACCACTTTTTAGTACACTCGGATGGTCGAAGTCAACTTGGTGTTGGTTGAGGATTGCGTGTGCAGCAGTGGTTGAATCGTGTTCTAATTTCCGGAGTTGCTCAGCGTCGATAGGGGGCAGTCTGTCCAATGTACGAGGCTTGACAATCTTTACATTTAAATCGATAAACACAGTTTGACTGCTCCAGAACTGTTCGTTTGTCCTTTAAGTGTACTAGTTGAGGGCCCGTCTAAGATCTTCCGATGTGTGCGGATTTCTGTCACCCACCCCATCCCAACAGTCCACACGCATGTAGATTGATCGTATACATGCGCACACAGCATGCACTAACTATCTAGCCTTGTTTGCGTCTGGACTCGTCGCGTGGTGACCTCAGGTGGACCGTGAACCCACGCATTCTATTGGTAGATTGTCCACGCAACGCGTGTTAAACACACACACACACACACGTGCGAGGTGATGACCATCACATTTGAAGCTTGCACAATGTGAATTTTCTGATTTAAATCGCTTGATAAAGGCTCCCCGAGAGGGTCGAAAGGTTGCGAAACCGATAACTCTGGTTTTTAACTCGTTGTGGCTTAACCAAGGATTTACTTGATAATGAACGTCAGCACAACGCACAGCATGTTTTCGCACATCCGTTCTGTGTACTACCTCAAGTATTTCGGTACACTCGAATAGCCAGTAGTCGCCGGGGTTGAGACTCTGACTGAAGGCTGGGCTTTCCAACCCGTATTGCCACAATAATATGGCCACGCTGTTGTTGTATGAGTGTGACCAGTTGTGTTTCTCTGCTAGAAAATACTGTGTGCATTTTGGGCTCAGTGCGCAACAGAAGAGATCATTCCAGCTCGGTAGCACAGCATGTTACGTTTTGAGGTCCATCCAAGCTTATCACTTCACCTCGACAGGCTGCTGGAAACGTATCACACGCCATTCTGAATTGCTCATTGCTAACTTACGGTGAAAATGAATTGGTTCTTTTAGAGATCATATCGTTCTTGATACCGGATATCTTATCCATTCGGATGGAATTCTAGTACTCGAACAACGCACCGCAGATAAAACCAAGATATGACACTAACTGAGCACCAACCGTTGCTGGAATTGTTATTGATTCACTGAAACCATCCTGTTCATTAGTTTTATGTTAACCATTTGCAGACTAGCTTGTGGTGCACACTGTACATTGTTCCAAAATTTACGCACAAACGCTGGTTCTATTTCTTCTGTAATGGTGCCTCTGGCGGATATCCAGCAAGAGATCTGAAGTATAGTTTTGATTCACTTTGCCGCTACGTTTTCATTTACATGTTGCTCATTCGTCGGGTATACTGTCCGACAGATGAGGCTTCCAGATGAGTGGATAGCGTACATGATCTCGTTTTCGATCCCTACCGGTTGCCTTCAAGAGTTGCCATTTGTCGGCATCAGACGTGAATTTACCATTATCTGTGCTTCTGTGATAAATCCTAGCTGCCCGCTCATGTGTGTAAGTTGTGATCCTCGTCGTCTGACGTTGAGTTAATGGCTTCATTATATTGATATTGACCTCTTCATTTTACTGCTGTTGATTGTCCACACAATAAAACACTGAAACGCAGTGAGCCTAGGGTGGCTTAGTGTCAGGTGCTATTTACGTTTTCGTTTCTGGAAGCAGCAAGCTGTCGACATTCATCAAACATGTACTTGTGCGAAAGCCCGTGTGTGCTGAATCGAAAGTCAATCGAAAGTTCAATGGGTTAGTGCGACAGTACATAGTGCGTAAATGTTGACTGTGCGCATCCCACAGTTGGGCTACAAATACCTTAACTACCTCCGGATCGAGAGTTAACATGCACCATCTGGAAAACAGTGGCATGGGACCCAAAAAGAGAAGACTGAAGGGGCTGACTGACACCTACAGTGGCTAGTTAAAACAACGCAGTAGACAACAACACCAGTACGATCCCGATTTACTGTTGTGCCAGAGGCGGTGCGAACCGTCAAGAGAAGAATTATAGAGGTCGGATTGTGCATCGGGTGTTGCTGCCGGGGTTGCAAAACTATCCGAAAGGTATAAGCAACAGCGACTATTGAGGATTGCGCGATGTTCCAATTGACCGATGTATGGGTCTTCAGACTGAACAGGAGCAATTGTTTCAAGAGAATTTAGAATATTACCGTTTGCACGTCGATCACCAAATCTTACTCTTATTGGACGTGACTGGGAATAGTCAATCTGAACTGTTAATGTAGACAGTAAAATTTTCAACTGCCAAATAGAACAGTTTACGATGGTGAAAGGAGCACTTGCCAAACACTTGAACTCGATTACCAGAAAGGATTCATTTGAGAACAATAGGGTACGACTGAATTAGACTGCTTCCAGTCTTTGGTATGTTCATTAAAATGAGCAGATTGTGGTTTTCATCAGATGGTGTATGTGCGTGTCATCATCCGATTGAAGACAATAAAAGCCTCCTACTGACAAAATGAAGGAGCAAACTAAACTATTTTTGCTGGTCGAGGGATTGCTGTTTGTATGACATTTCGGTAAGTGGATCAGCGCAGCGTCCTTCCAAAGATTCGGACGCATTTTCATGAATGCATGAACGCTTTAGCTTGCCACGCATGTCAGGGTACTGTTTCACAATATGTAGATAAGCTTGACAGTATGCGACCGGTTTTTACAATATTACTGATTGCGCAGAAACTACCTGGTACACTTGGTAGATTTAACATGCAGTGACCACAGGAACAACAACATGGGACGTAAAAACGCGACATGTCAGGTGAGAACAGACAATTTTAGGGGGTTGAATAAGAAAACTTACAACGATGTACACATAAACTCCCAAAACCAGTGCCATTGGCTCTTAATATTTACCATATCAGGCAGCGTCTTCAAAAAACTGTGCGCTGTCCGGCGGACCCCACCCAGGAAGCAGTGAGTGCCCTAATTAAGCAAGCTTCACAGCGAATACCTTCATGTCCAAAACCATGTAATACGCTGACTACCGTGCTGTTCCTTCGGGCCCAAACCACCACTCAAAAGACGTACAGTGTAGTAGGCGGTCAGTTGGCACCCGTAAAATGTGATCAAGCTAACGAAGATTGTAAGATGCAATCGGTATGTTCAAGAGTCGATGAAATCTATCCGTACCAGTATCACACCGGCAAACTTCGTCACTGCTGACACGGTGTTCCGTCCGCAAGCTACAAACTCTTCGGAGACAGTGATGAGCGAAAACGGACGCTTTGAGCGATCTCCGCGTAAATGGACCAGATTTCCCAACCGTATTGTAGGGCTTCCCTTAAAGTAGCATTGTACAGTCGGCCTTCCACAGAAAGACGGAGATCATGCGGTCACCACATGTGCAGTAAGTTGACAAACGCAATCCGAACCTCCCCAGAGCGATTTATGATCTCATCAGGCATTCCACCAATGCTGATACAGCCCTCAAGTTAGATGAAATTCTCAACCACTTCTAACTGCTGACCACCAAGAGTGAGAGCAGCCAAATAGTCCTGCTAGTTTTGTGATAGCAGCTTGCAATAAATATGTCAGCAGGCTAAATGGAACTGACAAACTGATGCTTCTAATCTGTCTTAGGTATACCGGACCCCATGTGAACCATCGATTTCGTCTGTATATCCGATCTCTCTAAGTCGACTGACTGGGTGAAATTTTACACCATATTAGCAGTCTGTTAGGGCACCGTCTGGGATCTCGTCTACTGCAAAGTTGAATGGGAGGCTGGACGACCTTGTTGTACCCAGTTTGAGATGATGAAGGTCAACGATACGCTGCCATAAGCCCTAACCTTACACAATGTATGACAGCGAATTGACTTCAGGATGTCCGTATAGTTCTCAAACACACCACTCTTCCATAGACAGTCCGAGAGTGCGGCTCTGCCAACCGAATCGTAATTCCTTCGAATGTCTAAGAAGACAACTGTTGGCACTCTATGTGAATGGCGGAGTTCAACCAGCTGCCTAAGTGTGATGATATTGTGGTGGATTGTCAGGTCGGAGGTGCGAGTTTTTAATGCGGAGGCTGCGATCAAATGTGAGTGATGGTCAAATTGAGGATTGATATATTGTTGGAAGTGTTCAGCCCAGTATCCTAAACGTTGTTAAAGGATATGATTAAGGTCAGCACTGGCTTCGGAGATTACTCGTTCACTCCTAACTTCCTGTTACTAGTTGATCGGATGTGATGAAAAAGCTTCGAAGAGATCCCGTTAGCAGCGTTTTGTTCCATCTCGATAGCGCGTGATGCCCACCTCTCTCTGCCAGATGCTTCCAGAGCTCCAGGCAAGTGGTTCTGCGGGCCGAGTCATGCTCACTGCTGGATGGAATATTTCGGCCTGCGTAAAAAATTTCCAGCAAATGTGTGGAGACACAGTGGCTGACAGCGGATTGAATAATTGTATAGTACGAAAGGATATCGTACGCACGCACTGTATGCCGTGTATTTGTTGGATGTGCTTGAATGTTGTCTGGTGAGTGGGGACCTGGACTAGACGCAAACTCACAGTTGTAAATGTNAGCGCTTGTAGCCCTACCGGTTCAGATGCAGTAATTTGTGGTTGACGCAGAAGTGGTCTCTCATCAATGCGCCGTGCGAAGTTGGCACATAGTAGAGCATGATCTGAATCCACGCCGGTGCTCCAGGTTGACCTAAAGTAGTGGAAACAGCCACGCCACCGATGGGTGACGACCATGTGGCCAATCTCTGTCCACGATTGGCTTGGAGACAGGTGGCCAGGTGATTCATTGACGCCCAGAAGAGTGGAAATTAACACTTGTCCCGAACAAACTGGTATCACCATAGAACTGCAACAAACGTTCACCGGTGCCCAGTTGGACGTTCAAGTCTCCGGCCAGTATTAGGATTTTCATGCGCCGCACCATATATAGAAGTTTAGTGAGCTCTTGATAAAAAATAATCCTTGACTGTTTCTGGACCACAGTCCGTGGGATTGCATTACAACAAACAGACAACATCTATGATGGACGGTTCTCGATGTTCTAACCGTACTTCCAGGTCAGAAAGCGCAAAGGCCACTGACGGACATCCAGTCAAGCAGCGCCTCGTTTGNCCAATCAACCAGCGTATGCACTTGAGGCAATTTCAATACCGGTTTGGCCAGTGGCTTGGGTCACAGGGTCTCCAGACAAGCGCACATTTTACCCGTATGGGGAAGCGGCTGATGCAGACTGAAGGTGTAGCACTGCACTAGAATCCTGAGGTCGTGATTCAATAAGACGACGGATATCAACGACGAGGATCTCCAAAGTATGTGCAACAGCCGCCTGCCGACCTATTTGCATAAGCATTTTGACACTGAAGGTGACAAGCTTAACGGATGTGTTCGTCAGGCATACTATCATTCTGGCTGACTACCGTCGCGAACAAAAAAATGGCAAGTATCTGATGTGTCTGAATGTGATTAGAGGATCACCAAGTAAAAAGTTGTTTGACAAGCAATGGCGAGATGAAACAAATTGGTTTGGTGCGACAGAGTGTGACAAGAGAGCAAAGCCGATCGCCGAGACCTCGACCGCAGGGAGTAGGATAAGAAGAGAGGACAAAGTTCGTATTTACTGTTGGTTTAAGTCTCAGGTGAGTAATAAGCTCATGACAGGTGTCTAGTCCTAGTCACCCATATTGTAGCGAAAAGACGTCCAGTAAAGTACAATCTCTATTGTCCAATACGCTAGTTATCATGCCACGCGCGTGCGCGCGCGCTCGCGTTTATGAGTCATCAGCCCGGACCACAACACTCCCAGGTTTTCGCTCATGCATCGTGTGCACTTCTGCCTCGAAGCGCTGCAAGTCACGCGTAGCAAGCCGGTCCTCTGTGTGCAAAAGCTGTTGACCTTGAAACTCCGTCTGCCATGGTTTTGACCAATGACAGACTAGTGTATACATTGACTCGTATGAACTTAATTCGCTTAAACCCCTATCGTAATTCAGCAGTTGCCCCGCGGTGGAGATAAGAGACGACCACATAATCCGCCAGGATATCAGATTACTCATGCGCCCACTTTGATCATTCCCTGACACTAGGTCTTTCGTTAACAGTGTATGGGCGGTGAGCTTTCTCTTCAAATTTCATGGTGCACGTGAAATTAGACTATTACTTACACCACAATAGTCCTTTCGAGCATAGCAGAACAGACCAAATGCTCACGTGCACGCTGACCAAACAGAAAGTGATGTGCAAACCTGGCTCAATCTGATTCTACTTGCTTCGGTGTGTTACGATCGATAGTGTGATTCGTTTTCGAAAGCTGTGTACAGATAGTCATTGGTGTGTTCTTAGTATCAGTGCTTAACATATGAACTGCTCTACTTCATTATTTTCCAGACTAATAAAGGAATTTAGTAAGGGAGTGCCTGTGTATTTGTTTGAAATTGTTTATGTGATCCAGACGCTGTGGAGGTCAACTGATCACGCACAGACAGTGTGGCATACGTCATGTGACTATTCGGACAGTTAGGTATAAATGCACCAGTCTGTTACAACCCACACTTATCAACAATAGTATGGTGGACCAGCTGATAAGGTGAGACATCTCCATTCCGTTACTTACTTTCCTATCGGTGCTAACACATTACTTATGTCTGTTACTATCGGAGTTATTAGAAACAATAGTCAGTTATGCGATGTAAGATCTGACTAAATGTGAGATGCACTTTTTGATGGCGTTTATTTCCAAAATCAGCAGTTGACAGTCAGACATTTTTAAAACACTAATTTCTCTTGATCCAGTTCACCAATAACGATGGAAGACACATCGAGAGATGTTAACATTTCGTTTACTCTCTTCAGTCACAAACGTAAAACATTAGAATATATAGGACACGCAGATAGCAACACAAGGGCGATCATATCACAACTGACGTACGTCAAAAGTTATAATCTGCTCTAACTCGTACATTCTCTGCAGCTCAATTGCGATTGCTATTCACAACTAGGAGTGCCGCTCAGCTTATTCCTAGTCGTGACCTGCCGAAATGTTCTGTCCTGCATGTAATCTGTCAGTTCACTTGCATTTGTGGTGACGTCTATATCGGCAGAACAAATCGGTGCTTACGACAAAGAATGGCTGAACATATGCTTAAGTGGTCGATACACGCAATGACGTAACAGACATTGGTAACAGAACGACTGAGACGAAATCTGACTTGATCCATCACAAAGTACACATGGAAACAGGTCACGTTGATGACCCGGTCAACTCGTTACAAGTACTTTCGCGTAATCAGAACCCCAAACGGCTTGTCTTCGAGGTAATGTTGATCAATACTCGCCGTCCGGCTCTGTGTGTGCACAAACTGTTAACTCACGCACTTTGTTTACCATGGCACTGACGACAGTCTTTGTTTCAAGTAAACCTAATCGTCGAATGTTTCTATTGTGTTGCTATCCGCATGTCTTATATATTCAAATGTTTTACATTCGTGATTGAAGAGAGTAAACGAAATGTTAACATTTCGTGATGTATGACTTCTGTTGGTATTGGTGAGTCAGACATCTACGGGACGGCAGCAAATCTGACTTAGTCACACACACGGTTGGCGACATCCGATTCGGATTAGCCTGTCACAGTGACCGAAGCCAAAGGACGCCTGCGCCTATATATCACTGCAACTGGCTTGCGCTGCACCAATTGCAGTTCCACCAACACACCACATATCCAGTGTAAACCCGAAGGAATAAGACCGGGAGGTGTGCCAGTGGGGCCTTTCTGTCCAGCCGGCCAATGCTGGTTAGCCACTTGATTGGCTAATAAGGAAAGGAAACTCTTATCTCTCGGAAACTAAACAGAGAGGCTGCAATGACGAGATCTACACTGAGAAGAAAGATTTTTGAAGTGTAATACAAGAAGCGTTGCAGTATAGGGGTGCAGGTTAGTGCATCCCAGAGAAGATAAGGATGAAAAGCAAAGTTCTCATTGGACTATGAAAAGCCAGGCAGACCATTCATCATACATTACATCAACAAAGCCGGAGAAAAGAATGGGTAGAAGACCACAGACACTCAGGTTTCTGAAAAGAAGAGCGGATTAATTGTCAATGACCACGATGTTGGCCGATGCAGTCATTAACAGAAGTAGAATAGGTATACCGATTTGACCTACCTGAGCCTAGCGTACTCGCCGCCTCTTCGCCGACGGGGTACTATGAGTACGTTGGTGACCTACCAGCCCCAAACGGCCAGCGCATTCGCGGCCGCACACATCACAACGCCATATAGTCACGTCACCGCGACCTATGGCACCGATGGTTCCTTTGCGTACCGCACGCTTCCGCTCGCGACCACGCAATAGTTGCTCGTTGAACGCTCGGACGCCCGCCCGAACCGTATTCCTCCAGGCCGTCCGGTTCAACGCCAAATCTTCCCAACATCTAAAATCAATGTTACAACGTGAAAGACTTACCTGCACAACATCCTGGTACCTCCGCTTCTGGCCACCGGGATTTCGCTTACCTGACTTCACTTGTCCGTACAGTAACTGCTTCGGGATACGGTCATCGCCCATCCGACGGACGTGACCGAGCCAACGGAGCTGGTTCAGCATCAACATGGCTTCCATCCCGTCCATGTCCGCTCGCCGCATTACCTCAGTGTTCGGAATCATGTCCGACCACCGAATACCCAAGATGCGCCTCAGACACTGAACATGGAAACGGCTCAAATAGCTCACGTTCCGCTGATACAGTGTCCACGTCTCACTGCCGTACAGCAGGATAGACAGCACCATTGAGCGGTAGACACACAACTTCGTGGCCATCTTCAGGCTGTGATTCTTCCAGACACGCCTTTCAAGACGTCCGAAAGCAGCGCTAGCCTTTGCCACACGCGCTCTCAACTCGCGGTCCACGGACAGATCTGTCGACAAGTTGCTACCCAAGTAGCAAAAATCCCCGCAGCCATTCACAGTGTCTCCAGCGATGCGAATTTCGGGTGGAGGTACACAAGCAGCACCTCCACCAGGAGAAGGCTGAAAAAACGAATACGTCTTACCTGTGTTGATGTCCAACCCGAACTTCGATGCTGCCGAAGCGAATGCTGTAGCTAGACGTTGCAGTTCTTCTTCGCTGTGCGCTAGCAAGGCGCTGTCATCGGCGAACAGAAGCATCCGCATCCTTGAGGTCTGCAGCCGGGTTGAGGCGCCAAATCGTCGGATATTCAACAGACGCCCGTCCGTCCGGTACTCCACCTCGACACCATCCTCTTCAGAGTTCTGAAAAGCAACTGTTACCATCGCAGTGAAATATAAGCTAAATAGAGCTGTGGCTAGAACACAACCCTGCTTCACGCCAGTGACGATGTCGAAATCATCAGAGGTCGATCCACACGATTGCACCTTCGCCTTCATGTCCAGTCTCACACACACACACACAATAAAGTGCACGTTACCGTACGAAACAAGGAAAGAGGGGTATCGTGTTATCGCAGAAAAAGTGCCCTCAAACGGAAAATGCCTGCCGAAACATTCTACCCGATACAACACATATCCGAATAACAACTAATGGGATGAAGTGACCTTGATAGATCGAACGTTCGACACAGGAGCAACTCTGACCACACAAGTGTGCAGTACCTACGAAACACAACTCGGTCAAATGGATATTTGCTTGTGCGAAAATTGATTTCACAATCTGAGCTCAATGTGGTTCGTTTGATGTAGGACCAGTGGTCGTATGTTTATACTTGGACGAAACTGGCCCCCAAAAATGATTTTCAACTCAGGTAACTGGAACTTATCACCGATCGGTTGGAACGAAAGAACGATCTGACTGAAGCAATCCACTGGTTGCAAAGGATTTAGATCTGAAACAGGGATGGCCAATAATTCTGGTATTGTCACGATCAGTTAACTGTTTATTTGCTTGATAAACATGAACCAGATGAGACATCTCATCAACTTCCATGTGATAGGTATTCAATAAAGTGCTCAGGTAATCGTGATAGCTTAGAAGACTACAATGATGCGGGCATTGAGACGCAATTGGAAGTTGACGTTATAGCGAGGCAATGGCATTATGTTAGGAAAGAAAAAATGGAAAACTACTGGTTAGAAAACCGTTTCATACAGCTTTGAGTTTAAAAAGTGATTGTTTTGGTGATGAGATGTCTTGACCGTGGGGGAAACTGTTTGGCCAAATTGTCACTCTCAGCTCGTTCATACTACATGTATCCTTGACTGTTCACGTGCGCGGTATTATTGCACCAGCTTATACCCTATCATCTGTTCAATCAGTTGCAATTTCCGTATAAGTTCAATTCGGATTGACATTTGCTAGTCGGTATCATACACAAGGTTTTGTTTGATATGTTCCTGTTCTGATTATCACACATATAACAAACATGCCACAACGTCTGTGAGCATACATGTGAAACCAGATAACTGAGTGAATTGAGGAACAGTATCTTGTCGGACTTGACCATAATTTCGTCATAATAAACCATATTCCATAGGAGATGCAAATACACTGGCACACCAACATCCCAAGACCAATTTCGACCGTGTTTGAACTCATTTGATGAAGGCAGTTTGAACAAGACCTGAAATGGTAATTGCCATGTCATCAACCTGGTTCTCACTTAATGAAACGTTGGTTTGGTAAACATTATTTGTGATAATGCACCTGCGACAGTTAGTGTGTAATATATCTGAATCCTGTTGGTTTGGATGGGCATAATTCAGTCTAAATCGCACATCTATCAGGTAATCTCTGTTTTGTTTGTCGCCATTCACAGCCGGAATCAGTGGGCTGAGCTTGTCTCTGATAGTGGCTACTTTTCGTATGACAACTTCAAACAAGCCGCGTCTCAAGTTGAGAATACGAGCTTCCTGAAAGCTGGCAACAACTTGATGGACAGGAAACGTGAACTCGCCGCCTTCCTCGCCAATGCGGCGCATGAGACAGACAATTTCACATGTATAAAGGAAAACTATCGTGGTCCGTATCGAGAGGATCATGCAGAATACCCACCAAACCCTAACCGTTCGTACTACGGGCGCGGACCATTGCAATTGAGCTGGAACTATAATTATGGAGCTTTCAGCAAGTATTACTTTGGAAATAAACAAAAGCTGTTGGACAATCCGGATATTATCGCTGAGGATGGAAAGCTTGGTTTCGCTTCGGCAATCTGGTTTTGGATGACGCAACCCAACGAACGCAACTGCTCACATTCGGTTGTTTATTCTCAGTCATGCCCATACACCAACTGGGGTTTTGGACGCACCATACTGGCAATCAACAAAAATATCGAAGGTGGTCACTCAGCCAGTAGCAGCTCTCTGGTAGCGAGTCGAATTCAGTATTATCGGAAATTTGCCAAATATCTTGGAGTAACTGTGGGGACTAACGGAGAACAGCTGGACACTGTTGGTATGCTTTAGCTGCGTAACCGTGATACACAACACGACGTGAACGTTTGTGTATGGACGCATCATAATTCTCATTTTTACTATGCTTTCAATTGTAATAGGTTTTAACATTGTGTTACACTAAGAACGTCTATTGCTCGAACCGGCGTTTCCTTAGGTCTCCAGGTTAATGACGCAGTCTATACGCGGAAGATGTATGAAAAATTATCCCAACCTGCTTTTGATCCCAGCTTTCATAGTCACATAGGCTTTCAGTTAACATCGCTCGAAAACAGGAGGTTTTCCCGGGTCTACGCCTCCGGACAGGAAGTTATGTAAGTATACGAGACTTCGATGATACGACCGATCCCATAACGTACAAACCGTCCAGTCTCAGGCAGAACATTTGCAAACTTCAGTTTAGCTCTAGTTGAGTAGGCCACTTAAGATTGGATCCCAAAACCAATTCAACGTGAAAGTGTTGATAAAATAAAATGCATCAAGCTGATTTGATCGCAAAACAGTACAAAAAACGACGAATAGAGCGCCAGTTGAAAAAAAGATATTTCTTGCAACTCATCAATTGTTAATTCACGCTGTATCTCTCCCGGTTCCATAACACTTGAAGTTAGGCGTGAATATATTTAGACAACACATAAATAGAACGCAGTCAGCATACTTGTTGACAAAATAGTTATACATTCCCCCCTCTGTGCGGTAGGTTGATGACGAATTAGAGTGTGAACTGTGCACATGTCTCGTAGAGAGATTATCCCGATATTTCAAGGAGATATTAGAGAAGCATCGAGACAACCACTAGGCCGCTCATGTTTAATACGCATACTAACAGGTTAGAACAGACAGTGGTGAGTGTGAAGTGACCTGTTAGCAGTGGGGGAGTCTATTTGAGAAAATGTATCAGTTCTGCCACTAGTCTTATCGATAAGTATTTGCGGAATATAAACTTGTGTAAAATTTTGAACATACCGCATTATTAAGACAAATTTTCGACCTATTCGAGATTTGCCACCAAACATAACCAAAAGGAACATTCTCGTTGACCTACATCGTCCGCATATCAGTTTCACAAATGTTAGAGTGTGACTCATTAGAATCAAAAACTGTTGTATGATTCCTGTGATCTATTTGTGCGTGCTCAGAATGTAGCTAACACACACACACACAACCGATTCTAACCCAATATTCGTAAACAACCTGAAATGACAGGCATGTATATCGCCCTTACACAACTGCAAGTGTACTCATCAGTTGATCTGTCGCCACAGTAAATTAACAGAACAAACCTAGCCAACCGAATTGTGGGACACGCTCGTCAGTGACTTACTAGACAAATTTCTCAACAGCCGACACAGGTCTCGACTCAACAGCGATGACTTGCCTGGTGAATGGCGCACATTTAATGAAACTTTCACGGTTTTGAGCTGTCTCACCGTTTTAGAGCTCCGTCTCGCAATCAAAATTCACCTCTGTTGAGACTGGTCCGAGAATTAATCATCGCGCGTTACTAGTCAGCCTGTGTTCGGAACCAACTTAAAACAATGATGGAACTGGTTTGGTTCTCAACAAACTACAACCACCTTGTTTTATCGTCTGTTTCACGGCCAAGGTATTACTCATGAGTTCTGCTGTTCATTTACGTCCACAGTAGATGCGTGAAGCGATATCACCTAATGGAGTCGGTCTTTGATGTTTGGTTCCACTCATTTTTCTATGCCTATTTTGTGACCATCACAGGAACACACAAATCTTGTCTTTTGTATACGAATGATGAACGTAAATGAAACGCACGTATCTCGCGATGTGTATTTTTTCATACCAATGAATTAAACTTAATTTGCTTGAATTTTTAATTGTGAACTCGGACTTTTATGTAATGGCGGTATAAGAACTAGCGAGATGGGTGAAATGAAACAATCATTCATAATGTGTATTAGGTCTACTACAAGATTGTTAACTCAAATTTGTCATTCCTGGATTGCAAACGTTGATTGTGACAATATTTTCAAGCTCATCAATCCAGGGTCCCGATTTCGTCACCTCACTGTGGCATTCAGTCATTCCCATGAAGTTATTAAATGGTTAATTCCCAACCGCTAGCAATTTATCCGGTTACTGCTCATGCCCAAAGGTGCACTTCCTGTCGAAGTTGGCCGATAATGTCGTCTTTTGCGTCCAACATTCCTAAGTAACTTCCATTCTCGTCCTGCAGAAGGGTCATTACCGAAGTGACCACAGCTGGTGCAACACACGCTTCTTACTGCCCAATGCCTTCACATTCGCTGATATCATATTTTCATTTCTTAAAACGAACAACCAGTTGGCGTGTTTTTGATCATTTTCCCAAATACAAGCTGTAAACAAGTATAAACTTGTTGATCCCAGTCTGTTAAGTAACTAGGTATCACGCTGAGCCGTAAATTGACGTGGTTACTTCATGTTAACAATGTAGGAAGATCCATGTTTGTTGTTTCAGGTTTGCTATCATTCTCAATCCCGTACAGTCTTATGGTTCGTTTGTGGTTGTGTTGTCCTCCGGTCACCTTTCATGGTCTATTAATCAGATGTTCCGTTTTCTTTCTGGATCCAGGAGGCATTCATCCAACTGTGGCCAAACCCGTCGTTCAACATTTTAAAGCATGTTAGTATGTTTCCGACTAAGAATTCGAGCCGTAGACATACGATCCGTGATCTTACCATAAAATCTACCAGCCTTGACACAGCTCCTGAAGTATATGACCTTCTTGACCAACATTAGTAGCGTGCCAACAACAGAGAGAACAAGCGTAATCCTGCCAATCTTGATAAGGTCACATCAAACTGACGTACTAAAGACTAGTCTACCCAAAACAATCCGGACTCCACACGAACTCCCACACTAGCGAAACGTCACTTGCACTGTCTACATCCCAAATTCAGTTTTGGTGAGTGCAGTCCACACTTCGCTCGTTACTTTACCTCCAGATTTACTGTGATTCATTTGTCCACTGCAGACTTCAGTTTCGGACGGTACAATGAGTTTTGTCAGCCTCTAGAGCCACCCCGTTTTCCTCACCGCGTTACCAAACCGTTCCGTGATCCAATGAACAACTCGCTCCCTGTTAAATTCACCTCTACTCTGCTTCCCATTTGTGTAACGGCTAACTGTTGTTAGTGCATCGTTTATCCTGGATAGTGATCCTGTGTTCGCTCCGACTGTTGCATCACTCTGGACTGCTTTGATCACACTGATTAGCGTTCATTCTATACCTCTCATTGTTCAGTCGACTGGTTCTCTACGGTTGAAGCTTCCATGAGGAATCACAATTACGGTTTTTGTATTGGTCTTGCTCATCAGTTTTCTTCGGATTTAGTACTGTGTTAAACCAGTGCCTTCATCACTGTTTCTAACTACTGATACCTCGACCTCATTTAATTTATTTAGTGTTGAACATTCGTTCTATCAACATCGATCCATCGGTCGTAGTTAACAGTGAGACGTAGTCCTACTAACCACATGTTGTCGATCGATTCCGAGGTTGTACAGAATAAACAGCAGGACAGACGACTAATTACACGATTGGATTACAATCCAACAGATCGATAATCACAATCAAAATCTCGACAGGACTCGAGCAATGGGTGATATAGAACATTTCACGGTTGGTGCAAGAGAAGATAAACGAAACAATTTTGTGGACTCAGTGGCAAGTACAAACGCGCTTATCGTCAACCGAAACCTATGATTTTTTGGTTTATCTCTGACACTTTGGTTGCGTCAAGTACTGGAACATGTTTAATCTTAATGAAGACAATACTGGCAAGCTGTTGGAGCAGAGAACCTGTGTTTCAAGAGATGTACCATAGCTAGACATTTGCTAATCGTATATGGACACCGACAATCGATGGAGTGAGTGGATTGCCATATTAGATTGTGAGCAAAACTTCGAGTCTCACGGTCACATGGGACCCTTCATTTATTTCGGATGACAAGCAACCTTCACGTTTTAGCAGTAAGATGCCCTGATTCATTTAACAACGGCTATACAACACCTACGGGGAAGTTTCGCGTCGTTTGTTGGAACGCCAAAATCTTCCGTCCTCCTAAACGTGTAACCTCTCTGCTCGTGGCGCGACATACACAGAAAAACTCTGGCACTGAACTGATGGTCGCAGGGGACTTATTCTCGAGACTTTCAGTTCACTTCCAGCCCGGAAAACACTATGCTGTCTAAATTACGACACATCCACTTCTCACAGCACGGAGGACCGCGTGGTCAGCTAATGTTGGACCGGCACCTAAGACTGAGGATACCAAAGCAAACTGTTGTGACCTTGTAATGTCACAGAAATTAATTTGCACACATCTATGCAACATTCGTCTTCTATGGACGTCATTCACGCAAAATTCATCCCGTAACTTTCAAGTAACACTTGTTGCGAAAAACCTCTGGTGGTGAGGATAACTGCCAAACGATGGGAAGGTCGCGTAATTACGTCATGAGACGTTCAATCTTGCTCTTATTCGAAGATGGACTTCAGCCTACGTCCCTTTCCAATCAGCATGTCTACAACAACAGCATTTAGATCAAATTAGACACAACAGAATGTTTATACCTAAAGGCAACCGTCAGTGAATTGTCTTCGATCTAAGTAATGGACCATCCCACGCAATTGCGAATAGTTGTAGGGAACAAAAACGCGATGCCAAATGAGATCACTGTTCTGAAACATCCGTCTAATGCATCAGGAAATGAACCAGTCAACAGGATCACTCGCAGAGACGTCCGCTCAGATGGACAGACAGTACTGTTTGAGTTCAAACACGCTGTGACTGTGTCATAGCTTGTCTTTATGCTTCAGTTACGGTTACATCCCTCATAGTTGGGTGACAACGCCCAAAATCATGCAGGTCAAACTATGCTACTATGGACTAATTACTTTTTAGCATGTCTTAGTTGAGTACGGTAGCCATGTGACTCCTGTTTACAGCACAAGCTACCTACTTCATCCTGACTAGCGATCAAGTGGACCGCTCAATATGGACACCAACACATCTAGTCAATAGGAAACACAAACGATCTCCGTGTACTACTTGACAACCCGGTTTGTACGGAAAACCAGTTTTCATAAACAGTGACTCTCCGTTAAAGTAGACGCCTGAAAACACATCTTATATGAATGGAAGTGGACAGCTGCGATAAACAGAGACCGAAAAATTCGATGAGGTTCGTGAATGTACCATGAGTTCAAGGCTTCAATATCCGGCACAGTTTCCCAGATAAACATTGCTCAACGCGAACCACTCTCTCTCTCTCTCTCTCTCTCTCTCTCTCTCAATAAACCAGCGACCTCGCTGAGAGAGAAGGGAAAACTTACAATCTGCACTACATGATTGAAATAAGTGATGACAGGCGAAAATGAGGCGTTTTTCTCATCATCAGACCAACATTTACGTTTCGGTCAACCTCGGTCCACTTATGTTATGCCCGGATGAAGACCAAGTACTCCCTGATCTAGCGTTTTGGAAACACGCTGGCCAAGTGTTGCGCCCGCCTCCATCCTTCCGTTTACCTCCTCACAGTGTGGTGTGAGTGCACTACGGGTCAGGATATGGTTTTAATAGGACCGGATCGCTTGGTCGTAAGATCAAAGGACCGTCTGGACCGTCGTAGACTAAAACCGAAGGTATGACACTCGGTATTCTATCGACTTCGATCAACTAGGTGCACAGAGCCTTGTCGAACATCACCTGTTGCCTTGTGATAGTTTGTATGACTCAGCGAGCTGTGCGAGTCATCCGCTTCCACGTTCTGCCTCTCTAATTAACAGTGGGAGGAGTAAAGTGCTAGTCAAATCCATGAACCCTTGAAATTCGGTAGATCTTGTTTCGGTCAAAGGCAAGCAACCTTTCTCTCGGCTATGATTCCAGCTGACGCTGCACATAAACTCTAACACACCCCGACAGCCAGTGAGTTCCACTGGAGCCATTTACATGGAGCCCGTTAAAGCCGAGTCAAGTCCCCACGGAAAAGTCGGACCACTCAGCCACATGTGCATTCCTCGAGAACAGGCGTCACAGGTTCTTCGAGAAGATGTGTCCACTGGATTCAACTCGGATGGAATGTGTTCCCATTGACAGTCGTGTGTGTAATCACAGTTAGCTAATAATGTGACCAAGCAGCAAGAGGTGTTTCTCAAGTAGTCTCACACAATGACTGAGTGTGTCCAAAGTGTGCTGTTGCCAATGAGTAACTCCAGCTCAGTCACCATAAACCTCAGGAGTTTGGTAACCAATGCCGTGTTTGTGATTATCAACCTGGGGATAGATATGGACTTTAGGAGTGCAACCTGAGAGCCTCTTATCAAGAAACAGCGAAAGATGCTACTGTCTCCTGAAATTTCTCAGTGGTAACCAACAGTTTCATACCCCGTCTCGGAGCGTCAGAAAATACATGTAACTCCCACCGCGCCAGTGTTCTTCCACTGGATCTCATACCGTGTGTTACAACAACAGAGTCTGTCATCCGTACGACTCGTGAGCATCTTCCCCATTCTCTCTAGTGCCATCCTCCTAACCGTCCATTCCATCCGATATTCGTACTGGAGTAAATTCAGACCACGAATAATAAGGGGAAGCAATGAATCTCAGCATGTTGTACATCGACATGATACAGGTCAGTAAGCACCTCTGCGTGAATGAATTTCTCGGTGTTGATGCGTATGTAAGCGTGGCACGCAGGCCTGTCATTTTGGGTGGTTTTCGGATAGCTTGTTGGAAGAGGCTGAGTGTGTGTTCGATCTACGTTTTGAGCACGTGCACATATATCGCTGGCATCGTTCAACACTCTCTGACTCTAATAAGTCCCAATCTGACAATTGTGAAGTGGACATGCGGACCTGGCAGATTAACCAGAATGTTAATGCTGGTTTGGATTGATGGTCAATATCTAACAGGTAGAAAAAGTTGTCTTGATAACGAGGTAGTTTCAAACTGTTACATAAACATTGCTACCAATGTTCAGGTTTCTCTGCCGGTCGTTCATCTGACCTCGGCTGGAACACATGGCAAACGGCAATTCGACAACCTTTAATTCGCAGTACGTCCAAATAACATTTGGCGAAGCCAACACAATTCGAGTTAGTCCTCTGTATACCACTTTTCAAATGGGTGCACTAAACCCAAACATGAACAGCGGTATCATTTAACCTAGGCGTCGTTGTCCGTTGTACGAACATAGACAGACGTTCAAATCCGTTATTAATAGTCACGTGGTCAACCTGTGTGTGCCACAGCGACCACATGACAGTGTAGACGGCGCATCTACATACAAGTCTCCGGCACGTAGTCTATAGTGCATTAGACAATCATGATTTATTGTGCGCGCCGTGCTTTTAATTTTTCTAGTTTTATCATTTCAGGCAGGAATAAATAGTTGATGTCAGCAGAAAACCCACAGTCTATCTTGTCGCGACCCGTTAACTTGCTACCTTCATTTTAGTCCATGCCTTTCTGTTACCTATGTCAAAGATATGACAATCCCTCTTGTAAAGAGGTAACTCTGAATGGTTGTAGAACCCAGCGCGACCGAGAAACTGTCTCAGCGTGCTCTTCAAAGTTGGCACCGGAATACCCTCGATTGTCAGCAGTTTCTCGGGCAGTGGCTGGACTTCATCCTGGCCGACCTTGTGACCGAGAAGTACTGCCGTTTGTTTCATCAGTTAAGACTTTGACCTACTGATCCGTAGGCCGGCTTTTTCAATCTTCCGCAGCACTGCTAAAACGTGTACTGTATGTTCTGTCTCATTTGTACTGTAAATGACAATATCGTCCCCGTAGACAACAGTGTTGCTCAATCCGTCCAACACCTTCAGCACCAGTCGTCTGAACGTGAAGGGGGCGCCGGAGAGTCCGAACGGCATCCGCTTGAAACGGTATTGCTTTTCGCCCACTGTGAACGCTGTTTCATCTCGGTCCGATTGTTTGATCGGGACCTGCCAATAACCGGACCGTAGGTCCAACACTGTAAACACCCGGACGTCCTGCAGCTTGTCGAAAATCTCCGCCATCGACGGGACTGCTACGACCTTATTGATCGTTATCTCGTTCAGCCGCCTGAAATCGACACAGAATCGAAATTTACTGTCAAGCTTCTTTACCAACAGGACAGGAGAATTGAGTGGGCTATCCGCCTCCTCGTTGATTTCTTCTTTCAGCATGTCCTTCACTTGTCGTTCAATTTCCGGCTGCAAGTGTACTGGAGCTCTTCTGGGACTAAATGGCCAAAATCATTTCGACTCGATGGAGATTTCTTGTTCAATCCGGTCGGAATAGCCGTACGGTTCCTGATTTGTGGTGAACAATTTCTGGAATGTGCGTATCACTTCATTCAGCAACTGATTGTCAAAAGTTCGCATTGCCCCGGGTGCGTTCGTTTCAAGCAGTCCAAGCTGAGGTTTGCGCTTTCTCACCGATGAAACCACCCCATTCTTCGTTACCAGTTTATCACGCTTCAAATCAATCACGGCCTCAACTTGGTCTAGAAAATCCGCCCCCAAGATAGTCTGACGTGCGTCGGGGGCAACGACGAACGGTTGTTTGACTACCTGACTATCGATTCGAACACCATAATCTGCCAGATCGTTAACTTTGAGAGTAAACCCACCGACTGTTCGAACTACCGTCGCAAACGGCTGCATAGTCTTTCCTGTCCTCGGCCCAATTAATGAAATCGCGGTCCCGGTGCCGATGAAACAGTAATGCAAGCTACCATTGACTTGTAACCTAGCCTGAACTGCTGTCATGTCAACCGCCCCTATTACCGAATCCCCCTTCACAAGCAAAGAACAATAGAAGAAACGTTTAAGTACGACCTTTTCCTGCCGAGTGGGCAAAATCTTCGCCAGTGTCCCGGTCTTCCGCGGCTGTAACAGATGTTGCCACGGTTTTTCTACTTCTTCACATTGGAGGCCGCCAATTCTTGAGTCAACTGTTCCACTGCGCTTCGAAGGTCATTTAGATCACTTTGTTCGCTTGTCTCCAACTCGCTGACTGTCACGTAATTTTCCGCCAGCAATTGTCGAGCTCCATCAGCCAAGTGTTCCAGCGCCATCGTGTGTGTGATGAGAGCAACCCGGAGGTATTTCCGGACTGTTGGTGGCATTCCGTCCAAGAACTGTGCCGTCAGCAGGCGTTGTTCTGAGTCCTGGTCCAGATGTGGCAGGGGTCTTGACAGCGCTTCCTGCTGGAAAATTGCGTGAACAAGAACGTCGCCTCCTTGTCCAAGCCGGACACTCCAGAACCGCCTCATTGCCCCCCTGGCAGTCGGTAGGGCTGTCGAACTCGGCGATCACCGCCTCCTTCGCAGCAGTCCACTTCAGCACCACCTTGGTCTTACCCTTGAGCAACATCCGCAAGGCCAACAGCTTCGTCCGATCCGTCGTGACTCCGACCGCCTCCGCCACTTTTTCGAATTCCTCTAGGAAACTCGAAACCTCCCCGTCCTCAAACGGCTGTGACCACGAAATATTCATCCTCCAATCACTAGTCACACCACCAATTGTTGTGAGCCAAGAATGCGCATGGCGCAAGGGTTATATCTTCAGGAAACCCGTACACGAGTTATGCGTTTCAACAGGACTACCAACAAAAAAACTCATTTGCACACGACATTGGTCCAAGTACGTCCCGGTCGTTATGCAGTGTTGCACTCCAATGATCCTTCCCATATCTTCTCCCTGTTTGTCCTGCGGCCATTTCGATGTTAAAATCCATGCTGCTGCCTCACTAGTGAATAGTGGTGATGTAAATAGCATAGTGCGACCGACGGTACTCACTACAATAGGTTGGTGTCCAAGCAAACGAATTGTTGGCGTTCGTCAGACGTCGAATTGTCCTTTCAGCACATAAGAACATGAGTGGTGAGGCAGATTGTCACCTAGAATTGAAATTATGTACAGTAACAACTGTCAGCAATGACTCACTGCGTAAAGCGTGTACTCTTGCGTAGCACATCAACTCCGTGTTACTCTTGTTAAATGACGAATGATGCACCTTAATCATTCGGGTTGCACGGTCCACTTTCTGGGAGCAGAAACACTAGGCACCACTAGGCGCAATCATAAAATAAACAGGGTTACCTCAAGTGAATTCAGCCTGCCTTCCAATGGTGGTGTGATCAAGAAATCCGGCACACCATTCGCGTGACTCATCAGGTCACTTGAACGGCTTCGCTCAAACTGTTTCTCTCAGACGGTTTCACTGTGGTCAGTTCGCTAGTTCATCCACATCTTAACCCAAATGTCAAAACTTGTCTTCCATAGTTCGTACAGAATACAAAACAAAGAATCATAAAACTGGTTGCCACACTAAGTCTCCTACCCTATCCTCACAGGTTGCACAAACCGGAGCAGTTCGCAAGGCACTAACGGTATAACAAATGGGGACTTGATTTTAGCTTGCTGACAAGCCCGAACATCCCTTAAGAAATATAATCGTACCCAGCGGAAATGAACGTCTCAGAGCAACTCGCTATATTTAAAACGCCTCGTGAGCCGTTTGGCTTCCAGACTACACTCGTCTGGCATCCGGGTGTGCACAGTATGGAAAACCGACCGGTCTGCCGTGACTGCGTGACCTGCAGTGGATCACAAGCGCAGGTTTGACACAATATTTCGGATACCACTTAGAACATACCACTTAGAACTTAGAACACCGCCACAACTAATTCAGTGGACTGCAGGTAATCTAGTCATCTCACTACTGATGCTTGCCAGCTCTTAACTACTGTATGTTGCAATGCGCTTGTTGTACGTTTGACAAGCAGCGGTTAGGTTTCTATTCCACCCAATAGCGTTTAATTTCTTCTTTCCGACTCTCCTAAGGCTGATCCATCGGATCAAAATTTGTACGTGTCTTTTCTCTCCAAACTTCTCAAAA
Source organism: Paragonimus westermani (assembly GCA_008508345.1). Classification (NCBI taxonomy): domain Eukaryota; kingdom Metazoa; phylum Platyhelminthes; class Trematoda; order Plagiorchiida; family Troglotrematidae; genus Paragonimus; species Paragonimus westermani. The sequence continues at coordinate 11,126 of QNGE01001474.1, read as the reverse complement.
ATAGATCGGCATGTATGTGGGGATTTTTGGCATACTTTTAATCAGCCAATATTCTAGGAACCCTACAAATCCAATCCAAATGCCATTCCACCCGTTTCTCTTTCGTCGGAAACGTTTGTTCTTCTAACTATTCTACTGTTTAACAAAAAGTAGGCAGGATTATGCGGAAAATATGACAGCAAATTAGATGCTGCTGATGAGGCACAAAAACTGGTTAGAGCAAAATACTCGTACATGCTCATTTTTGGAGCTCTAGGTGTCATCTGCCTATAAGGCAAACGTGCTGGTCCTGTTCAGGCTGCAGTTCGATCAACAATTAATAAGCTACGTGAATTCAGTCAACGATGGATAGAAAGCTTATATGCATACGAGATCTGCGATCTCACATGAGAGATGCTCAACTTGAAGGTGGGAATTACGTTAACACCGATCATCTACTGAGAAGGGCTGTACCGAACAGTTCGAAAACCGGTGACACTGAGTGGCGTGACAATTGTTGGTAGCTCACTCTCGCTTTTTCCAACTACTGTTGATTCAGTCTGATCATACTTATAAAAACAGAGGTGAACAAGTGCATCTAATCATGTCCATGTGTACACTTTCATTGTGCTATTCACTACATGTTTTGTACACTGTTGATCAAGTTTCGTTCAGTGCCGATAAATTTCACACGTTTGCTATCTCTGGTTGTCCACGATTGTGTCTTGGATCAGGGAGTATCATAGGGCGATCAGTGTTATGCGGGTAGGAGGAAACATCTGATCCAATCGCAGGCGTTGTGTGCGCAAGGGCTGTGTGTCGATTACGCAGCCCTATCCAATGTTACTCCCACCCAAAGAAAGNTCTCCGTTCCCAATCTCCTGATGCTGATCCTTCAAAACTGAAGCAATCTCTGTATTTTTCTTTCTAAACCTCTCAAACACAGATCGACATGCATGTAGGGATTCTTCGCTTCCTTTAATCGGCCAATATCCTGTGAACCTCACGAATCCTATGGAAAGACGATTCCACCCGTTTCTCTTTCGTCGGAAACGTTTGTTCCTCTAACTATCCTACTATTTAACAAAAAGTAGACAGGATTATGCGGAAAATATCACGGCAAATTAAATGCTGCTGATGAGGCACAAAAACTGGTTAGGGTAAAATACTCGTACATGCTTATTTTTGGAGCTCTAGGTGTCACGTGCCTATAAGACAAGCGTGCTGGAAAACTCGGTCCTGGTCCGGCTGCACTTGGTCCGTACTTCGTTCAACAATTATTGAGCCATGTAAATTCAGTCAACGATGGATAGAAAGCTTATAGGCATACGAGATCTGCGATCGTACATGAGAGATGCTCAACTTGAAAGTGGAAAATTACGTTAACACCGGTGATACTGAGGGGCTTGACGAGTGTTAGTAGCTCGCTCTCGCTTTCTCCAACCACTGTTGGTTCAGTCTGACCATACCAATAGAAACAGTTTTGGTTTAGAACAACACCCAGTCTTCCCGTTTATGAACTTGAATCACTAAGTGAAAAAACTGATTTCACAACATGACGACACCATTCGGTCTGCTCTCCTGAGTTGCGATATGCAACAGGGGCTAGTCACAGAGGTGAACAAGTGCATCTAATCATGTCCATGTGTACACTTTCATTGTGCTATTCACTACATGTTTTGTACACTGTTGATCAAGTTTCGTTCAGTGCCGATAAATTTCACACGTTTGCTATCTCTGGTTGTCCACGATTGTGTCTTGGATCAGGGAGTATCATAGGGCGATCAGTGTTATGCGGGTAGGAGGAAACATCTGATCCAATCGCAGGCGTTGTGTGCGCAAGGGCTGTGTGTCGATTACGCAGCCCTATCCAATGTTACTCCCACCCAAAGAAAGAGTATGAACAAGAACATCTTGTGTTCAGTGATCATTCAGTCACAATTCCATTTTTAGGTTGCACTCGCACCAACCGTAGGAATGGTCATCATTACAATACGAATCATGAATCGAAGAGCAAAAGTTACAGTCTATCATCGGTCCAAGTTTTGATAGGCGGGGACGCCAGGTCGATAAATTTTGTGCAGGCAAGATTGGCATATTGTACGTTACAAGTGTGGCAGGAATTCGTTCAATAAAGCACGCTTATCGTTGTCTAACTCCCACTTTCTCACTTCACAAGCGCACCCTGCATTCTTCAGAACAATGCAGGTTTTCGGAGGACAAATCACTCCAAACTGAACAAGCTGCCAACACCGATCTTGACGGCGCATCAAGTTGCCTTCATCACAGATGAAATGATCATACACGTCATATTGACAAGAACTGGAGCGATACGGCCTAGTGACAAGGTAGAAATGTCTTGCGTCACCTAGAGTATTGAGGACAGGGTGGTTACAAAACGGCACAGATTCTATGGGGAACTTGTCTGTTTTCGAACACTTTAAATAGTGTGTAAATCTATAGACCATGAATACTTGTTACCGTCCATCATTTGACAGAGAAATTACTGTCGCAACCCAATCGATTGGGGAAATGCCGTATCTTTACTGGTCAATTGCTAGGTGCTATCGATCGTGGATCGTGGTGATCAAAACACTGGAGTTCAGGTGGTATCGTCAAACTAGCCTAATCAGGTCATCGGGGACGGCCGACGAAATCGTTCATCAACAAAACACTGGCGTGCGAGTCTTTCCAGTTGAACCAACCAGGATGAGGCGTGGAGGTGGGCGTGGGTGTCGTGCTAGCCCGATGAACGAATCAGAGTGCAACGGCTATGGAATTCACCATACTGGGCCATAAACCGCGAAGTGGCCTAAACCACTGGGCATCGATTCAATGTGTAGTCGGTTATATTTAGCGACCAACTCGTTTTTATATATTTACATGCGTTTCATTCATTTGTCGAACTGGAATTATGCATTACAGTATTTGTTTCTCCGCAGTCGCGTTCTTCTTGACTCCACGCTAGTGGACTGGGTGAAACTGTTCAGCAAGGATCCGAGTATAGCATCCAAGCCGGGATAGAACGTTTGTCAGAGCAACTGGTTTCACAAGTTGAACAAGCCGATAAGTTTTGACCGCATGGCTGCTTGAACCAGATCAACGACAAGATAGACATTTTCACTGATCACAGAAGTGCTTGAACTGCTTATATCCAACTAAAAGAGTAGGTACGAACCTTCTGTTTCCCGCTGGATTTAGACAAACAATTGATGCATTCGAAAAGGCAGATAAAAGCTGATCACTCACATGCCAGATAAACTCGACTTTCTAACCAATAACATCGTTAATAAATAGTATGGCGAGTTTTTTAGGTTAAATGAAGCCTAATTGTGAGAAATCGTCTTTCGGCCGTATTCGAACAAATGGTTGGAATACTGCACCCAAGTTTCGTCTGCATGACCTATTCTGTGGATCATCTGGTGGTTTCCATATACTACGGTGCAGTGGGTGGAAATAAATCAAACGTAAAATTTGTGAGCATCCAGTATAGCCCCACAGCTCAGCAGACAGACAACAGTCGGGTCACATATAAAATAACATCAGATAGATAACACCGGATGGGCTCAAACTGAACGGAATAAAAGCCGGAGTTTTCATGTAATTCATCACCCGATTGAACCATAGTGTGCATTCGACCAACTTCACCCATACGAATGAGGCAAGTGATTAGGGAATAGGCATCAATATGTCCGATTTTTCGTGTTGCAGGCGAGTTGAAGTTAACAATCGACTCACTCGATCGACAACGCAGCTAGGTTAGTTGCATCCACATTGACTCTGCCTGAGTCCACAAATTGGTTAGGGGGTACAGATTTCTAGCATTCACCTCCGGAATCACCCACACCATGTATTTCCACGTGAGCCTAACTGATCAAGTTTGGCTGATCGCGGTGACCAGTGAATGGATATCGTCCATCCGTTCACCGGAAAACAAGCGACCTCATCACTACAGTCTTTCTTCTTACACCATTTTCAACTGGCATTTCACCTGCAACAACGCTTCCAACGTTGTCCGTCAGTCGTTCGAGCGTTTATTTCGAAAAGCACGGGAAGATGAGTGCCAGGAAGTGATTCTTAGTTCCTTAAATAGCTTCAAACATTACCATTTCTTATAATAATGTTTCTAAATCAAGTGGTTTGACCCTATAGCACAATGCAAACCTCTGCCACCATCTACCAATAAAGCAGTCCGATGATGCTGCCCTGTACTGATCTCCCAACCTAATTAACTGGATATTGAATGTTACAGACGTGCACACAGCTCTGATCTCGATTTGACAACTTGTGACCAAATCTGCAACAGCCGGGTTTCCAGAAGTCCGTTACCGTGTCAACACTCTGTGTGACGGTTGTGTCCCTGGATAGGATTACAAACCATTAAGTGCCAACAAGAACTGAAAAGTATTTTCACACTCGTCCAGCTGCAAATGTACCTAAGTGGTCACACAGCAACCGCAGCATTAAACATTTGATCGGTTGCTAACGACATTCGCTTTTTAATTCACACAACACTGCGGACGATAGCGCTACTACTGACTTCTTTACTACAGGTCGCCTGTTCCTTTCAAATTCTATAATGATACCAGCTCAGGGAGGAGGTTGAAAGATTTTGCGGTTGCTTCGCCAGTTAAGTTACGGGAATTCTTGCAACAAAGTTCATGGGGGTATGTAGTGAGTTCACCAGTGAAGGTGCCTTGGTTACAGTAAACAGCAGATGATGGACTCTGTACTTGTCTGGTTTAGATAAAATCGAAGGTCACCATTTTTCCACACTAGTATACCTATCAACTTCGTGTGAAACCACTGATTGTGCAGGATTATCTACGAGACCACATTTGAGATTCTTTGTAAATGCGAACGACTCTTCAAGCGTCACACCTCAGAAAGTGGTAGAATTAGACATACTTAATATCCACCACTTGCTTCCATCCGAGATGAAAATGAAGATTTGTCTGTTCTTAGAATACCGCGTACGCACATGCTTGACGTTCGAATTCCGAGTGTTCTCATCTGCGGTTCCACTACCTTCAAGATTAAGAAAATCAGCTGCATTGTCTTTTCTATACGCAGTCTCCCGCCTCCCACTGACCTAGCATTATCATGGCTGACAGCAGTAATCAGGCTAGACTGGTTGTACTCACTGGACGGAGCCGTCACTGAGGCGCTCACCTTTCCAAACAGTGTTTGATTACAGCGTGGCTAACTTTGCAAGGTCATCTGGTGTGAACGCTCGCAAGAAAAGCTGAAACCGCATAGAACCAAATCGCCCCCATTCGTTCGTGTGCGGATGTGTTCGTGTGGTAAGCAACACACATGTGGGAATTACAGTACAGGAACACAACGAAAAAACCCCAGTTTTTCCCACATGACTTCGTAGGGTACGTCCCGAAACTGTGGACCGGGCAACCTAATTGGGAGTCCAGAGCCAAAGGATTACCCAACAGACATGCTTCCAGACCGAGTCACATGAGTGGACGGCACAACACAACGCTGGAACCACGGCCAGGTTAGCTGACTGTGGGTGGGGGAGTGTGCACACGCGTCTCTAGTGAAGTAATCTGGCACAGTCGACCCAGTGTTTTTGCCACAATAACGCCTGGTTGTTCCCTGTAAGAATTTCAGCGCTTGGAAGGTAATGTTAGACTGGGAACCAGCATGTGCTGATGAGTGTAAATGGACAAATTTAACGGATTGATCCATTGGAGGAGTTTTGCATCAAACGATAACTAGTAAAGAGCTGCATTCATGAACGAAAAAGATTTAGAAATCACTCAAAGTTTCCAAATGCGATATGAATTCATGTTGTACACCCTCGCCAGTCGCAAACATGTGACTAGCATTCAAATCACTAAAAGACCAATACAAACCCAAAAGATTTTTAATAGAATCCGAGGCATGTTATGCTGTTTTCAGGCTTATCGTACAACCTGTGGACTGTGACGTGACGTATTATAGTCATGCTATGAAGAGAGTAAAAGTCGCCTGGTACTTCGCAGTTTTGTAGCCTCGTTACTCATCTGTGTCTTTCCATTTTCTGGCAACGTCTTATTGGATCACTTCATCCGTAATTTACACACTGTAACTGTAGACAATCCTGATGGAAGTTTAAAAATGATACTTTCATCACACTGAAAGCATCTCAGATTGGTGAGGTCTTGGGTGACGAAGTCGACTTCTGCGTGTGCGTGCGCGTGTGGCTGTATGTCTTTCACATTGCAACATTGATTTTAGATGTTAGAAAAATTTTGCGTAAACCGGACGGCCTGGAGGAATACGGTTCGGGTGGGCATCCGAAAGTTCAACGAACAATTGTTGCGTGGTCGCGAGCGGAAGCGTGCGGTACGCAAAAGAACCATCGGTGCCATAGGTCGCGGTGATATGATTATATGGCGTTGCGATGTGTGCGGCCGCGAATGCGCTGGCCGTTTGGGGCTAGTAGGTCACCAACGTACTCATAGTACCCCGTCGGCGAAGAGGCGGCGAGTACGTTATGCTCCGGTCAGGTAGGTCATATCAGTATATCCAGTCTACTTCTGTTAATGACTGCATCTGCCAACATCGTGGTCATTGACAATTAATCCGCTCTTCCTTTCAGAAACTTGAGTGTCTGTGGTCTTCTACCTATTCTTTTCTCCGGCTTTGTTGATGTAATGTATGATGAATGGTCTGCCTGGCTTTTCATAGTTCAGTGAGAAAATTGCTTTACCTCCCTATCTTCTTTAGGTTGCACTAACCTGCACTCCTATACTGCAACGCTTCTTGCATTACGCCTCACAACTATTTCTCCCTAGTTTAGACCTCGTCATTGCAGCCTCTCTCTGTTTAGTTTCCGAGAGATAGGGTTTCCTTTCCTTATTAGCCAATCAAGTGGCTAACCAGCATTGGCCGGCTGGACAGAAAGGCCCCACTGGCACACCTCCCAGTCTTATTCCTTCGGGTTTACACTGGATATATGATGTTTTGGTGGAACTGCAAGTGGTGCGGCGCAAGCCGATTGCTGTGATGGATAAGCGCAGGCGTCCTTTGGCTTCGGTCACTGTGACCGGCTAATTCGAATCGGATGCCGCCAACCGTGTCTGGCTATCTGACTACAGTCATGTTAAATTATGTTGGACCACACTGTCCTTGGTTCGGTTTGTTGGACAACAGCCGTGCATACGTTGGTCTGGACGAATTTATCATTCCGGAATCATGTGGCACTTTTGGAACGCAAGTATGTGAACAACGTGGCGTTAATCTGGTAACTGAACAGCGTATTGTCTGGCTCTCAATTATGCCGCATATGGTACCTTTGTGGAGGAGACCACTAGGGATTTTAGTACAAAGCATATGGGTACGCGATCGCTTACCTCTAACTTAGTTCGACGGACGGTGTTCACGACCTGCACAGGAGTGGTCGACCGCGCAAACCAACAGATGGTTGTTCTGCTAGTCATGCACTGTGATGTGGAGCTACTTCAAACACAAGATCTACAGGCAACGTCCACAAACATGCAAATCTATCTTCGTGCATCTATACCCCGAGAACAGCATATGGAGTTATCACAATTCCGCAAACAGTTTGCTTATTACAACATACTGGTGAAAGTATTTTATTACACTGGTATCAGAAACAATTGACAGAATACTCATAAATATACTATACTATATGTAAGTTTGGAAGGGTGTATTTTGTGTGTGTCGAAGGTCAGTGGCTCGCCTAAGTTATTAACTTTCAATAACGGTTTCAAAACCAAGCCAAATTAATATGGTCTAAAGTGTTCTTACGACGTTGTCGTAGCTAGTATTGATGATTACAGGGAATAACACCAGGTGGTACGATGTACTCTGTAACATTTCGCCGCGTTATTAACAAGTGCGTGTTGCAGTCGACGTTGTCAACATAGCAAACTAAACTGTTCCCCGTTTGAATTCGCTACTCCCACAGAGTATACATCTAAAAATGCTGCTTCAGAATATACGTAAGACGATTTGAAAACAATCGTGACGGAATACTTCGAGATCTCGGGGTTAGTAATTTTGGGTATAGATGCGTAGAAAATCCACTCTAAACTACGCATCACGCAAAATAGCTTGCTCTGGTAGAGTAAGACGAAGCGAACCGGAGCTAGGAGACCGCCAGCAGTTTGTAAGGTCTAGGCCAATGCACCGACTAGGTTGAATCAACCGATGACCCCATTTAAGAAGAGTGCCTCAGAGAGCTAAAATAATCCATACTTGCTTCCACAAACAAACTCGAGAACGACCTTCGATCATCGCGCTGGATAACGTAAGACGTGAGCGCATCTTCTACCGAATGACAATGTGGTAACCGTCATCTCATCATACAACTCGTAATCTGGTCCACCGATGCCTTCGAACGATTGACCTCAAAGATGTCACCATCACCGAAGCTGATGATCGCGCGGAGCCCAACATTGTGTTCATCCTAACTCTCAACATGTAAGTCGCTTCAGAACATCAACTTCCATTTGACAACAAATATAACCGTTTATGAGATAGGTAACATGTTAGTTGGGACTATGACGAACTAGTCAAAAGGCTGGTAAATTTACAGGTACGAATGCACTTTGGGCGGTTCGGCACAAGTAGAAGTACGATTGCACTTGATCGCATTCCCGATGTATTCCACTTGGTCAATCATCAGATCCACCTCACCAATTATTGTCTTGCGACCGCTTGGTTCACCATCAGCAGAGATTGTGCGATCCACATTACTTATGACGACGTGATGCGGGACGACCAGACAGCCGAGATCGGACAGCATCAGACGGAGTTGGGCCGCACTCAGTTGGCCACCGGAACCTAAAATGAGGACGCAGTGTAGCAAATGTTTTCATGTTATTGCGTGCGACCACACATCTGTACAACTTGGAACACGGACCTAATCGGTATGACCAAAACCGTCTTCTTGGTTTGGTTTAAGTTAGAGAACGTGTCGAATTCCATTGTGCATTGATGCACTATGCCGCCAGACGGCTTCATGGAGATTTGCAGAACACGTTCATAGCATGTTTTAAGCCGGACGGTATCAAGTGGTACAGTTTTGCATCAAAAACCCCAAGGAGTCATCAATAGGAAGACGGGTTGACACATATTCGCGGGATATTCTCATCAGGTCTTTACGTATCCAGAAACTCGTCCCATCACAGCGCCTATTGCCACCTCAAATTGTTGTGACCGCAAAGGACGCTTGGCCTGCAAAATTGCTTGTTGTATAAAACCCCCGACAGGTTATGTGAGAACGCAAGACAACAAACGTGTACACTCATTTACATGGCTGACGTGTATCCATACACATTGGACAACAGAACATTGTGATTGGCTTCGGCGACACGTCGCCCACAGTGGGTACACACTGTTCCAATAGTCGCTTCTGGTCGCTTGTCCTCCTGCTCTCTAGTTTTCGAATGCACGTACTCTACTACTTGCAAACGAACCTACATTTTATACAACAACACTAGCTTATTGTCAATGGAATTTGCACAGATGATGGACAGTGATTCTCACCTGCCCAGGGGCAGAACAGATTAACGTACAACCGGTCCCCGTTTGACATACAAGCAACTAACCCTTATTGAAAGTGGTCTGACATTTTATTCGTTTCGCATTTCATCGTACAATCAGTATTTCTTTTGTATCGCAGGCATATGTAGCGACCTGATGTGTACATCACGAGAAACTTTGTTTGTCAATTTGTCCCCCTGTTACAAAATAAACGCACAACAATTCGAGTAACATTCTTCAACGAGATTCCTGATCGGATAGGTAACACATAGTGAAGTGCTATTTGATTTGTTCCGTGTGCACGCACACTAAACACATGTCTCTGTGACTTGCATGGTTGCAAGCCCCACTGCTCGTCGCATTTCAACGCATCCGTCCTCTTATCTTTGCCTGCTGCTGCAAACAGCATACTATGATTGCCAAACAATATGCCTATTGTCAAACTACGCAGCCAACTTGGGGGCGCCGAAACGTCAATTGGTCAGTAAGTGGTCATCCATGCGGTATTAAAATTCCACACGATTCCCAATGTTCTGAAAGACAACTGTTAGCACTGCGGTCAAATATAAACTAAGTAGGGTTGGGGCTAGAACACAACACTGTCTCACACCAGTGACATTGCCAGAATCATCAGAGGTAAATCCACACGGCCGTACCTCCGTCTTCGTTTCTACCGGGCAAAGTTCTAATCAAACTGATGCATATACACGGGCATCCAAACTTGCCAAGCACTGTTCACAACTTTTCATGATTCACAGAATCAAGCGCCCCTTTGAAACCCACGAAAAGATCATTCAGCGGCTCATTGCGTTTCCCACACCTATCCTGGATCCGCCGAGCCGCAAATACTAGATCGCTTGTACTGCGACTCACTCAGAATCCATACTGCTCCTCAGGATTACTGGCCTCCACAATGTCTTCATTCAGTCGGTACAGGAGAGTTCGCACGAAGACTTTTCTGCGCAACTCAGCAAATTGATACCCAGATGACTGTTAGTGCCTTGCTTGACCCCCTAGCTGTCAACCAACGGTACAGACAGGACGTACTTGAACTCCTAAGGAACAGGTGTGTGCACCCAGATGGAATGAACTAGTTGGAGTGAAGCCTGTTCCACAACTAGATTCCCATGTTTCAGAAGTTCCTCTGGCAGCCCATGTCCAATTGAGGCCTTTTAGTTTCGCACGTGTCCGGTGATCTTTTGTACCACAGTCACATCTGTGGCGAGAGGAAGTGAAGCGTGACTATCTTGTTGTGGCGCGCCATTCAAGATAAACAAACCAACAATATTTGAAACAGTCAATTTCTTTGAGAAGTTTTAACAAAACCGTTAGAACATTAAAACTGGTAGATGCAAGTGTTTCGTGTTGACTCTTCAGTACCAGATTCACAATAACATGAAGCGGCTGTTTTTTACGGAACAGTTTAGTGTTAGGTTGGTTCTGTTTGCTGAGACCGTCGCATTCAACTGACTGAAGCCGGCCATGTATATTCAGAAACATGAGCTTGACTGTGTCATGAACTTAGTGACCTGTCCTAACCCCCTGATCGACTATTCATCCCTGCCACCCAATAACTGTTCGACATAAACTAGCCTTTTCATGTTATTGTAAATTTGGTACTGAAGAGTCAATACGAA
>QNGE01001473.1:103777-164476 GCA_008508345.1 Paragonimus westermani | reverse complement strand
CAAACGTAAATTAAAACGGCACCGACAGCACAGCAGCGCGCCCCGACACATAACTCATATTCAATTCGTGCGCGCTCGCAGGTTTCGGTTGCACGTTACACATATACGCTCCGCATACCACTCTATACAAAGCCACCCCTGTTGGAGTTATCACAACTGCTTGAAACAACAGTCGATATCTCCAAAATTTCAAGTGGTATCTTGGCCAGTTTGATGGGTTTGTGAAGAAATTTGACCCAATTCTGGCCGTTTTCATTCGGATTTTATCGTGTCCGTTTTCAAAGATTTCGTTATCAGCTAAGTAAAGTTTGAAAATGGACGCGATGTTTGATGGGGTCAAAAAGGCGTCTAAACCCTACTTAAACTAATGTATATCCGCACTGTTTATAACTGCTTACGAGAAGTTGTTCCGTATATAGAAAAACTCCGCGATAAACCGTCGGAATTTGGCTTTATTTATGCTTTCAAATCCTACAAATTAAACTATGTCTCTGAGGTACCACTTCAAACTACGTTGCACACGATTCACAAAGTTAACGGCGACCCGTTTACTTTGGGAGGGGTGGGGCTAAGAAAACGCGTGCTTCGGTTTTGACACTGTTGCATGAGCCGGAAGCTGATTTCTTTTCAACTCCAAAAGATGAACAGTATAGCGGTACGATTGAAACTTATTTATTATATAGCATTTTTTGTTTTTTCTTTGAGTATTTGACCCTCACTTAATCAATAATACGTTAACCAGACTGCAGTCTGCTTGAACTTAGGCAACTCTAAGGGAACCAAGAAGTGAATTAAGCGATTCAGCGATGGATACACTGGTTCGAGGCAAGAGCCCAAGGTTCCCGGGCTTAGTCGGATCTCCCTGCTCAGTGTCAGCAGACGTTCGTTGATCATTGATAACAGGGTGTAACACCGCTCTTGGACGTTGCAGTGAATACCAAGAACACAGTAAGATTACTCGCATAGTGAAATTTCAGATGAATGAGAATCAAGAAAGCTTTAAAATGATCACGATCAACGACACACAGTTACTGCTCACGATGGATTCCATCACATTAAGTCCGTCGTGTTTTGGCAGAAGGTTGCTCTTGAATACCAGAGAAATTCCGTCGAACCAGGTTTCTCCAGGTGCGTCAAAGGAGATAACAACGACCACATGAGTGCAGAAGGCAAGGCCTGCGAAGACGCAGTATTGCGTCGAACAGTAAACAAGTAGTTTGTATGTACAGTGAGCGTAACAGGTATGAAGAATAGTGTGTAACAAGAGGGCAAAAGATGTGGCAGACTCTTCACAGTTTCCCGTTTGTAGCGATTTCGTGGATGCACACATGCGAATCACTGTGGTGGACAAGTTGGTATGCGCTAGACACTCTTTCATCAACAATTCAAAACGTCTGTCTTGAAGAGCAATGGGACTGTAGTCCAAACAGGCATAGGATTAAAACAACACGGTAGGTTTTGGAAACAAACCATATGCTTCAGACAATCGTTAAACGTATGATAAACAATTAGTCCTGGCCTCAGACAAGCGACGGCAACCAAGAGGAAAAAGGAAAGATCTGTTAGCTGGATTTCAACCCAACCGGCAACTTTCAAAGGCGTGTTAAGCGAACAGTGCTAGAAACTTGGAGGGCGTTAGACAATGATCGAAAACCTCTAGATTAGGCGACTGTGAAGAATTAAATAACGGGAGAGTCGTCAGGAAACAGCGATCATTCACTACGTTCGAGTAGGAAGGTGACAGTGAGTTTGTAACAGGCGCTCAATAGTAAGCGCACAGAGAATCTTGCGCAGAGTACAGACAAACATGGTAACATATTTCATCGCCTGGATATTCAAAAAGAGGTAACCCACAAAATCAAACCATCACCTTCTTTAAGCCTGTGCTTTTTATGCGTATTTAGTAGACAACTGTAGGGTCCAGTGCGCACCTGCAGGCTCTTGAGTAGTGTCTACTTAGAGCATGTTTTTGAAGTACCACGTATAGTTTTCAAGTCTAAAGGCAACTCAAGAAAGAGCGGCTTCCATAATGTGATATGCTACTTCAGGTCTAGGGCCGTGAGGGACTTCGCTTGAATAGGAAACCACCTTATTGGGTCAGGAATAGATGAGGCTGCTGTGGTGGTATTTGCCGTAAAAGTTGAATGATACGTTGTCCCCATAACTCAAATGAACCATGTAGAACGCGCATCACATCCACGGGTGGGATTAGACACCTTATGATCTCTACCCCATGATCACCTTCGCCCCACCGGGTTTTGATAATGAAATATCCCTCTTTTTTAAGATGGTACACTCAGTACCGGTTGAAACACCGCCAATGACGATGACGAGTCTTATAGGTTCCCGGTGTACGTGAAGATAGATAGTGGCAAGACAGTATAACCTCCGTGCGGAACTCACGGTGCATCAAGAGCATGTGAACGCCAACAAGTTCAAAATCAAAAGAGTGTCCAACTTCAGAGATGGAAATTACAGTCTTCAGCATATCTTTATTTAAGCACCACAAGTGCGTTATATCGCGCCTACAGTCAAAGTGACATGGCATGCTACTAACTGTACTTAGCCTTAATATGCCGTATACACACTGACGCGAAAGTAATCAAATGAGGCAGCGCTATCGAACTAGCCAAGATAAACAAAATTAAATCCAAATATCAACCACTTATTCTCAAGCCTAATATATCTGTTGCGATGAAAATTACCGTTTTGAACCATTTATATATTCACTACTTGGCGATAAAATTAATCCCACAAAAATGTTCCATTCACTGGGATTTCTAATCTTTGGTTGGTCGGTGGAGTAGAGAAGAGAGGCCGACACCCGGACCACTCCTGGCCAACTTGGCCGAGTCGGCCATATGTTTACTGAGCGGACGATCGTGACCTCACACTAACTGATAATAAGTGTATGCACATGTCGCTCGATGAACACTCTGGCAATGCCTCCGTGATTCACAGTACAAACAACAGAGTATGTGCAACGAAAACCGATCTGAAGAAAAATCTGGGCATCTGGATTTCGCCTAACTTTTCCTTCGCATATCATCACCAGATGGTGGCGTAAAAGGGACTTTCCACACTTGATATGATGAAATGCACTTTCCACTGCATAAACCGGAAAGAGTTCCAAAAGCCTCAGGAACTTTATATAACACCGCTCCTCGAGTGTGCTCGTCAGGTCGAGCATACCGGCCTGAAAAAAGACACTCGTTGTTGAGCGTGTCTAGTGCGTGTTTTCCGAACTAGCCAGAGGCTTCAGACACGTCGCTTACAAGTCGTGACTTAAAAATTTTGATCCACGTCAAACTGAATTTCGACGACTCCGCGGTGATTTGATTCTCGCGCACTTCTTTTGAGTAGACATCGTAGAACAGTTCTTTGTGACAGCAAATGGTGGTGGCCAACGAACACATTCCGACAAGCATTACAACCTATGTATCCAAAACTTCTTTAGACCATGACTCCTTTCTGACAATTTCATGAACCGGTGGAACAACTTTCACCCTTATTTTGTCATCTGCGCCTCTAGGGACCGCTTTAAAGCACCTCTTGACCTCTATTTACCTGAATTAAACTAATGACCTTACTCTACTGTTGATGTTTACTGTAACCTGTCAGACTACCTGCTTCCACTGCCCATGTAGCACATGGACCACCGCGACTGAACGGTTTCCTGCGGGTTTCGGTGGGCCATGAGAAAAATAATCGAAACAAGCATCCCATGAAATAATACTTCTAAAAGTAAATGTCAATCAACATCATCTCGAAATCTGCATTCAACTTTTCAGCAAAATAAGTGACGTTTGTTTAAATTACATCGTAGAGTCAGACATCTTTATTCGCTCATTTTCGGAGCTCGCTGAGGTAAGGTTTGTGGTCGTTGGACGGTTATGCTGTTCTACGGAAGTACATAAGAAGTTAGCCTCTGTTCTTCATTCTCATATGTCATTCACGGAGCGTGCTTTCTGAAGGTCCTTTAATTATCGTTCTATGTAAGCTAAAAACGGAGTAGTTGCATTTCAAAAATTTCCATGAAAGTTGTATTATTGTGGTTCATGTTCGAATATTGCACAAGTTCATGAGGTTATATTGAGGCTACCCAGTGTGAACAGGCAAATGTCTGTAGTAATATTGCAATGCCCAGGAGGAATGCTGTAAGATTGTCATGCTTCATGTTTGCTCTATCTCCATTATTTACGGAAATATGGAATTTCAAATATTCCGTAAAACTGGTGTTAATATTGTTCAATTTCGTTCATTACACATCACATATGCATTCCTCTGCAGGTTTCCAGAGTGTGCATCAAAGTGTGGTGCAGTGGCTCTAACGTCGAGGGCAAAATTTCCTGAACACATGCATAACGAACTGTATGTTTCCGATGAACTTGTGTAAACTATCCACTAAACTTTCCATGTTTACGGATATTTTGAAAAATTCTTTATGGGCGGCGGCAGTAAGCCTGGAGCGCGTAACAAAAATGAAGGGGAATCCGTTTTTTGAAAAAGAGAATTTTGCGGACCGCGTTGAAAGCTTCGCTGGCGATTTTTTCCACTGGCCCGCCATGGCCTGCGAGATGCCCGTGCGGGCCCCACAACGTTTTGCTACTTGGGTGCCTGCAATTCAGACCAACAGACGCCCACTTGGTAAGAGAACCTTGAGAGTGAAAACCGGGTCGGATCTTTCTTCTCCCTTCCCGATCTCTCCCAAAGTTCTTCAAGGATCCGTGCTAGGTCCACCGTTGTTCTGATTTACATATATCAGTGACCTTCCAGACCTCATTTATAACAACACTCTCCCTCAGGCTGACGAACTAAAAATCTGGAATTTTTGTGATCCTACATTACAGAACGACTTTGACCGTATTAGGTGCCGGTCAGAGGGCTGAAGACCTCCTCTAAACGACAGAAAATGCTCACACATGTTGCTTGGAGGAGACTCCGTGAATTTATTCGTGATACATCGTGCACAGTGTGCAACAGATTTTTCAAAGTTTGACTCTCAAAAATACCTGAGAATCTGACTGTCGTCTAGTTTGTCCTTCTTTGATCATCACATGATTACCGCCAAGAGGGGATTTGGAACTGTTGGAATGATAAAAGAGCTCATCCCCGTATAGGTAAACATGTTTTTCTAACGGTTTACGGGGTCTATGTAAGACCACTCCGGATCTCTTCGTGTGTACCGCCCTGAGAAAAGTAACACCATTGATCGCGTCCAGTGGCTAACCAGCGAAATGATCAGTGGCTCGCAACAATTCTTTCACGAATCTCGTCTTGAAATTCTTGACCTTTACCCACTTGTGTTTCAAAGTCTCCATGGTGGCTTAATTCCTACACACAAGTTTACCGTAGAGCCCGTGCGGCGATTCTCAACCTCAGTGGCTGATAACAGTCGAAGAGATCAGAACAAAGAGCTTCACAAGTTTCGACTTCGGACCTTCTTTAGTCAACTTTTTTTCACAGGGTTGTTAGCCCCTGGAACAAACTTCCACTGGATGTTGTAATCTGACCCACTGGAGACCGTTTCAAAGTTTTACCAGGTACTATTCTACTTGAGGCACTGCTAGGCTGGTATTTCATTTCGTTCTTGGCACTTTCTTTACCGCTCGAGAACGGCGCTATACCCTGTCTTCAATAACTGCTTTTCACTTTAACAGATACATGTTTGCTCTAGAAACATACAAACCGACAGTATTTGGGTAATTCCGGCCTGCAGCCATCAACCAGCTTAATAATCGCTGAAACTGAATTACTGCTGATACGTACGTCCCCTTGCCTGGGACTAGTGCACTGTTCACTGAAATCACTGACAACTTTATCAATCCATCTGGTCGTTCTTATCGTGTCCATATCTCTGTCTCCCATTTCACTTCCAGTAGAGTTGCCCACGCTTCATTCTCTACACTCTATTGTTGTTATGCCACAACAATGATTTAACCTTTTCTCCCCTGTCACTGCCTTCCGGGGATATTTCCATGCCCCAAACTTATGTGAAATCTTTCTCTGATTCTGTTCCTCTGCAAAACGACTTGTATAATCGATTTACCCAGCGTCATACCGGCTTCTGAATTTCAACGTTGAGAATTGGAAGATAATGCACATTAAGCGCGCATCTAGCACAGCTCACCTTCTTAATAGTACTTTATTTCCGTCTTTAATTGTTAAGGGAGACATATGGACATCAGTTCACAATGTTACCTTTGCTAATCGGAAAACAAACTCAATACACTGGAAACCATTGAGATCTTGGCGTTCCTCTTTGAGCCTCCCCACAACAGCTCAGTTCGATCTCGTCTTAAGAATGGCCTCCCTCTCTCCAAAATGATAAGGTTGCCCAACGAAAAGTCACGAAGACTTCCCTGAGAATGCACACGAAGTCTCCTGGGGAAAGACTGGCAATTGTGTGTTTCAGCGGTACGACGTTTCAGGGTCGAAACGATATTGCGATGGCCACTTGAACATGAAATGTTATTTTTAATATTTCCGTGGGATGGTAAAACACATTTCAACGAAAATATATGGGTTTCATTGGGTCTAAATGTTGTGTTGTAACGAAAATCATTGGTTGTAGTTAAAAAGTGTTCATTTCCTCTCCTTTGTCGTGAGAAATATTTTGCACGGACGGCAGACAGAAACAACCATTCGATAACGTCAGGTGTAACCAACTTTGGGTATGATTCATATAAATAATTAACCCACATATGGTACTATAACATTTATGGCTAATCACTTTGATAACTGTTGGAATATATAGCTCAGACGTAATGTGTGTAGTCACCACCTGGGGTAGTTTGATTTTCGTTACAACTTTGTTGCACAGTTTGATACTCCCCGGCGAGGCATGTTTGTTTGACCCAACCGTGTACCCTACTTCCGCTCGTGTGTGGAAGTCTTCACCGTCCCACTCTGCACGCTGCACGCGAGACGTTTACTGACTGTACACATCTTCCTTTCTCGATCGAGACGATATGTTGAGTACTGCGCAGTGTTGCTGGCTTCTAAATTATTATCACTGGGTAACTCATGGAACTCGGAGTAAAACTTTGTAGGAGTGTTACAACATATGGTCGAGAAGAACCATTTTGTGTAGATCTCGAAAACCACGTAAAAGTAAACGTTTTGTGTACAAAGAAGGAGTGTAATTGAACTTGAAATGGTCAGTGAAAGCATTTTCACGACGCAGACTCGATAATGAAGAAAAACACTGTGGTTTTATCGGGAAACTCTCGGACGTTTTTCTCTAAAGGAAAGTCACAGTGAGCGTTTCTTGACCATAACCAATTTTTATTAGTAAGACACAGCTATTTTATCAATAAACTATAATTTTGCTCCGAAACAAGCATTCTCATCATTTTATTGAAATTTGAACGATATTATTTCAGGCACAAATGACCGTTTCCAACTCGCTCTCACTTTGAAACACCATGCCGGCGCACTACACAATTGCTGAAAGAACTAATGATCATTGTGTGCACTTCCACGAGTTTCGTAAACCACGGGGTGTGGCCGCAGTCTACTTTAATTTTGTGAAATCACTCGACACGGCAGATTACGGTATCTTCCTAACCAAATCGGATCATTTGTTAAACTGGTGGCAGAACTACCTTCCAAATACGACGCTCAGTGTAACTTAGAATGCTCTTCCATACAACCGGCCGCTGGAGGAGTATCTCAGGACACCATTGTTTAACCACTGTTGTTCTTCATATTCTTCAACTATGTAACTTCCATCATACACTATGAGTGCCTGATTCTTACAGATGATATGAAAATCTGGATACAAGCGGAGGAAACACTCCGGGCTGACCTGAACCAACTATAATTTTGGTTGGCAGAAGGCCACTTGCTCTTCAGTTTAAAAAACTTATCGTCTTTTATGCTTGCCAAAATACCAAACGTACGTACTACGTGGCAATAGTTCCGCCTTAGTTGGTCTCTTGTCAGCGTGCACCAGGTACTCCAGTTCGAGAAATCTTGGACGTTTCTTAATACACTGCATCACTAACACTTAAAGCCAACAGTGTTATGCGTTTAGTGGAACGTAATCCAGGTCGCCTAAATCATGTTTAATTCTCCAGCCTACCCTGTGGTTTGCAAGATCTCTTCTAGAATTTAGCATGCAAGCCTGTTCCTCTCTTATTAATCAGAAGGTTAAACTAGTTGAAACCGTTCAAAGACGACTACCAGGAACATACTATAAATAAGAACCTCGTCGTGCGACTTGAGTTTCGAGGAAATGAGCTATCCTAGTCCGGAGTATCGACATCTTTGTTGAGACATGTTAGTTGTCCACAAAATCCTGATTACTCTTACTCACCCATGCACTAGAGTGCTATTTCTCAGAGATAAACCAATATAACGAGGTGTATTCCTCGAACTTAGAAGGACAACATGCTAAACTTGATTGTCACAAAACCGTGTACATATCTTTAATATCCCTGGAAATTTTTGATGGTTTCATTCCATTGTACCGCTTTGACGATTTTGTTGACATGTGCTTCGGTTTCAGTCAACCTGTTGCCTTTAGCTCCCCGCCCGGGGCTGAAAACATAACCTTATTTGTGCCTTACTAAATTTAGGTGTCCTCTCTCTGTAAATTCTATTTTCCAATGTTTGTAATAACACACGGGACAATTTGCGGAATGCTAATTCTTATTACTGTACGTTTCTCGATAATGAGGACTAGAATGGGTATCATTCGGTTAGCATGTACCAGCGCATTCTCTGATCACATCTTCACACTCCAGCCGAAGCGATCGATAAATTTTAATTACTTCAAAACACTTGAAACTAATCAATATCTTGAATTACGAAACACACGTTTCAGGTTGCTTGTAATAGAATGCCGCAGCCGACTTTATCCATGTCCGAGTTTGTCCATCAGAGCTCCGTTCAGGCTTCCGATAAAATTTCACACATGCATGCACTAAAATGTAATGCGCTCATAATACCCACCTTAGGCGAAACACTGCCGGTCATTCAGGCTAAACAGTTAATCTGACGCGACAGTGGAGCACCGTTAACTCACGACACTCGTGCAGTAGACCACGATCATCTGGTAAACCCAAGTCCATTTATATTGGGCTCTACTGGGGCCAAGTATGAGTAGGGCTGATCGATCAGTTTTATTTTTCTTAGTGTACACAATATCTGTTAAACTCTGAATGAATGAGATGGAGCTGTTGTTCAGTGAATGACTATGTCAATGCACATGCACTGCTAAAGAATTCAGTTGCTTTTCAAGCTGGTAACAGGAACGTGGCCAAACAGTGCACTGAGTTACACGTGTCGATAAAAATGTGCTATTACGAATGGTTTCTTGGCTGAATCACACTAATGGACTGCTGGAAACGTTCATTGGCTTTTGACGTCAAATCTTACAAAGTTGCTGACATTTTAATCCGCATTTTATTTAAAATCATACAAAGAGGTTCTGTTCACATCCGTCTTTGATAATGCATCCGAACACTTCACTGATCACCTCCCAATTGATCATCTTTTCAGAGCATAATTCAGCTTCTGGAATTTCGTACTAGTTCCCTCTACAGAGTATTTTCTTCATCTTTGAAACTCACACATTCTTCAACTTGTCCAGAAGACATTGATTTTCGTCACATTTAAAAGATGTTAAGTGTGCTGATAGTGGAGGAATATTGGTCCTTGTCATCCTTCGCTAGTTGAAGCTATTTAGCGCAAACTTTGATGTTAGTTTCAAAGCAGCTTTGTTGAATTGGACGTTATTCTATGGGCTACATACTTAAAGGTCCTCGCCCTTCACTGTTGTTCATGTGTATAGTTAGGACGATGGCTACTAACTACAGTTCTGAGAGAAATTATGGGAACGACAAGTGAATGTGATCAGTGAAGTTGCTGAGAAGCAGCATATGAGTTGTCTTATGGGGTAAAAGTGCCTGCATCCCCAACATTTTCCACTTCGCTTTAAACTCATTCAACTTCGTTTCGTCTATTTTCCCTCGAATAACTTATTCTACCACAAGTCTAATCTTCGTTCAGAGGAGGCACCGTCTAACCAGATTCATGAAGGATATGATTGTATGGAACTGCTGGTGTTTGCCTTAACGCTTTGTTCCGTCAAGCCAGTATCGTGATTCAACGCCATCTCCGATGTTGTAACAATCAGACCTCATGAGTAAGTCAGCTAGATGACAGTTATGTGGTCACCATGACGCTTACCCGCTCACTACACTTACGTGAAAGTATAGATCCAGTTGTATCAGGTCTGGAATAGCCTAACTTTGTGTGGCTTTCGCCGAAAATGTTGGTTATTCATGAGTGGTCTACTTTATCACCCAATTTCTCAGTCCATAGACGCATGTTCCGAATAAGCCTACGTTATGCTTTGTCCTGACTTCCCATTCGTTTATGGAAGTTCTTTGTGACGTAATCACTGTCACACACTTGGCTACCGTCTCGAAAAATCCGAAAGCTGATTGCCTGAGTGGCACCAAGCAATCTCGTGTTAACCCAAATATGATACTCTTTAATATAGAGAATCAGTGGTGTTTGTGCTAGCGGATGCGGATTGATGGCAAATATACTGTGGTTTGAATAGCCCGTTCGTTACTAAGTTTCATGATAATCACTTAGGTAGTTCAGTTGTGTAAATCCGACACACGTT
This sequence comes from Paragonimus westermani, assembly GCA_008508345.1. Classification (NCBI taxonomy): domain Eukaryota; kingdom Metazoa; phylum Platyhelminthes; class Trematoda; order Plagiorchiida; family Troglotrematidae; genus Paragonimus; species Paragonimus westermani. Next base: position 153,834 of record QNGE01001473.1, on the reverse strand, counting down.
CAAACAATTTTTCCAATCGCCACTTTTGACAGACAAATTCGATATATCAGTTCAATACCGCATTTCAGATTAGTGTCTGGTGCTTCACTTGCAGCAACCTGTGTGCGACTACTGGTTGGTTAAACGTTACCCAGTCAGGAAACCGCTCTAATCTAATCTCCATAAAACCACACTTTTGTTCCGTCGATTTATTGTTAGTTTGCCTGATCACAAAACTATGGAGCTATGCCCAGTGTTTTGTTGCGGTTCAGAACAACCCACTTTTGGGCATCTTTATTTAGGTAAATAGTTCATCTACCTGGATTTTTCACAATTATTGAAAACTAAGTTGCTAGTCGGCGGAGAATACGTGTATTTATTATACAAGTTAAACAGTTATGTGATTGTGTACTGAGATTTTAATGCCATACATTATCTCGTACGATGCACATTGTACATGCGGTGTGAGTCTCAATATGTCAGCTGTTTGCGGACTGCATGAAAACGATTTATGTTAACAGGCAATGCATCGAATACTCTCGAAACGTGCATTTGGTAGATTAAAATAATGGAATATTTGTGGCTATTTGTTCAACATGCCATAAAATGAAGTTTTTTTGACTCGCGGTATAATAATCTTAACATAAAATGTTTCTGTTGATGTGTCTTAATCCTCCGATGAATCTCGACACTTGTGAAATTTGTAGCAAGTGACAGATAGCTAGAAACCGCTTAATTGTCAACACGTAAAGCTCGAATCAGCTCTGTAACCCTTCAGTGTTGCTGGTGTGTTGCGTTTGATGTCTACGCAGATCATTCCGTTCGAACAGAATGGTAATGATGAGCACTCTGAATGACTAGACTATTGGTGTGTACCCTAAAACATCGCTTCGTAAATCTGTCCTGGTGACACTTTCCAGCTAGACAAGTTTCAAATCTGATTTTATCAATGAATATGTGCCTCATCCACACGCAACTAGGAGCGCTGTTAGTGTATCATGTCATTCGTAAGTTTCATTGCGATACTGGCTATCAATAACTGACTGATTACTTGTATGTAAATAACGCTGTACAAGTCTACTGTGAAACACGCTTCCAGCTGTTTAAGGCCATACTGTACACCTTGTTATTTTAAACCATTTCTAGTTTTTGTCCTTCAATTCAAGTTAGAATACACAGATGTCTGACGTGGAATTCCCCGAATAATCGAAAGCTATCATGCTACTTCAGAAAGTATCGTTTGATGGACTCACTTCAAGTAATTACACATCAAGTGAATGAGTAATCAATTCCGGTCAGGTGTTATAATGAAAAGTTTCAATTATTTTAATACATTTTTTGCATTTGCTTCTCATTAAAGATTTACTTTGAGAGGGCACTTGACAGACCTCGAACACTATAGAAAATGAGGAAACTGCTGTGGGATTTGGACATTCCATATCACGGTCGTAGACTGATTAACACGAGGAAGTCCAGAGCAAAGATGCAACTAAGTCACCAGCGCTGCAATATGTGCGTCTGTGAAACGAAATTTGCACTTAATAGGGTTTATAAACAGTCGTTTAGGAACGTTTCAGTCCGTTTGCTGTTTACTGCATACCATGGTGTACTAGGACTCTGCCCGAAAACCAGTGGCTGGGTTTTTTAATCCTTTCTGATCACACCACCGTTCTTCTCTACCGTTTTCTCATTCACCTTCTAGGATATTCCGCCGTAACTTACATGGACGTTTTATGCTTTCTGCACTTCGTAACCTTCTTTCGCAGTCGGTCATTCAGAAAGCTTCAGAATCCTTGACTTTGCTATGCGTAGAAACGGATATTCTATGTCTTATCTCACATTAATGCTGCGTCAGTAGCATAATATCAATCTGAATAGAATACCTCCTGATTGACTACTGAAATGCGTGTGCTTCTCATACAGGCAGTCTGATAATGCGGTGAGTAAAGCCTGTGTGTAAGACCTATTGACTACTTCGATATCTTATCTCGCACTTGGTAGTCGTTTTTAACCAACTGCTTGTTCCAGCTACTGGACTGAATACCGCGCCACCTTTGATCATCAAAAGTGTCAGTTAGATTTTCAACGAACCTAATTAGGTAACTAACCGTTTTGTACCATTGATCCAATGATCGTCGGTAAATTCAACCGTTTTGAGCAAAGCACTTTTTAAATGTGTCTCAAGTATTTAAAACTGGTTGGGAGTTGAGTTCACGACAACGAAAATTGTCCTTCCGTCTGAAATCAGTGGTAGGTCAGTTCATTTCAACTAGTAAATTTTGACACAATGTTGAACAACTTGAGTTAAGCTGTGAGAACTCAGTTCCAAATACAGACCATGAAAAAACCCCGACGAAATCGTTTTTCCTATGCTGCCTGTTGAAACATCGGTCAATTCTTTCAGCTTTTCTTACCATGGCGATCAGTTTGTCTGTTGTTAGTCGTGTACTATACAGCTGTCGCCAGTTGGCACCGAAAGCATAGTTCCAAACGTTACACGTTTTCTGTGAGGCCAACCGATCAAAATACCCGTAATCCTCAAAACAGTAGTCTTCTTGGAACCGGGAAGTCCAGCTAGTACGGGACACAATGTGTAAGTACCAGTGTCGTGAGCCAAGAATTTGGATGGCGTAGGGATTGTTTATTCCGAAAATCAACGGTGTAGTGTACGCTCCAACACCACAACAAACAAACATTTTCATTTGCATATAACATAGGTCCAAGGACGTCATGGTTTCACGGTTGTCAATGCCCAGTCCATTTGTGAAGAGGAAATCATCTCATACTAAACTCGACTACAACGTTTCTCCCTGTATTGCCACCCATTACTTCAATATCAAAATACTTGTTCACGTCTCACTACTGAGTGGTAATGTGGGTAGTATAATACAATCGCCCGTCCTCAGTGCATCGGGCTGTCAGATGTGACCCACTGCGACTGATTGGGGTCACCATGACTGATCGTGTTTTCCTACGTGTCAAGACTATAAGTCGAATGGCTGACGACCCACCGGTAGAAAGACAAAAGTATTCCAGCTTGCTCGTTGACTTGTGTTCAAACTGTATTGCCAATCATTTAGGTTGCCCTGATAATGATGATGAGAGTGTCTCCCGACGTAATGCATTTAAATGACAGTTCATTGATCTGTTAACTTGGGCCAGTTCCATAACCAGTAGTCGGTAGGCTTCACGTCACTTGTTCGTTCGAATATTTCATTGCACTTACAAAAGTCAATATAATCTACAGTTTTTGCTCAACAGGAAGAAATGTAACTGCTTGTAAGGTCCTATCTGTGGGTTGTTCTGTAGGTAAACTGTGTTAAACATTTTTCGGAAGCAAGGAGAACCTAAAAGAATAGAAGTGGAAGTTAGTGTTTAGAAAGCAACTGATATGTGGACACATCATCGTCGAGCATTGATGTTCACCAGAGTAGTATTCTAACGGATACACATGCCTTTAGCTTCTTCGGAAATCGGTTGGAGGGATTATCATGAATCCTAAAGTACAGATTGTCTCTATCATGCATATGCCGATCAAGTAAACATTTTAGTCCCTGTTAGTCTATTTAGGCTCGATCATTGAGTTGGCTCACGTGGTCTAACATGTACAGACGAATAAAAAACAGTTCTTCTCGTACAGTAGACTGGTATTCTAACGTTACGGAATCACATTGTGAATGTCCATCTAGTCCATCTAGTCTAGAGAGGTTTTGTTGGGGAGTCGATTGTGTCGGTAATACACTAGAACTTGAGACCATGCTGTAGTGTAGAGGAAGTTCCGGCGTACACCTTCCGAAAAGTTCAGTCAATACAATATCTTTTTAAGTTCAAGCAATGCACTCCGAAATCAGTTACCAGGCATCGATTGGATAAGAACAGGAATTTTATGTGGACCGCTTTGGAGCCAATTCTTTCAAAAAGATTTACTGGTGTTCACGCATTTCATTTTTGTACACTCAGCGCATTCTGTATGCAAAAACTAGATTGATTCTGATTTCTTAGCTTTTGTTGTGCCGTGTACGTTGGATTGTGTATGCAAGGATGATGAATCTGGCATTGGTTCAAACGATTATGATGCTATCCGTGATGGTGGGTAAGAATAACCTGTGTTATATAATTATCACAAGTCTGGTCACTATATCGACGGATATGATGAAGCTGGCGATGGAAGACTGGTTAACCTGTGAGGTGAGCAGTTTGAACAAAGCAGATAGAACATGAAAACTGGTAGATGCAAGCATTTCGTATTGACTCATCAGTACCAAACTTACAATAACACGGGTGGGCTTTTTTAAAACAATCGATTTGAGGGGTGGAAAATCAATAAGCGAGAGAGGATAAGACATTAAGTCCAGGGAAGGGTCAGGTTCACGAACAGTTGTTTCTGAACACAGAGAGCTGGTTTGAGTCGATTAATTGCAACTGCTTCAGCGAACCGTAAGAATCTCGGGTTGGAATGTCGCAACAGGATTTTGAATGCACAAGATGGATCGGTAGCATGACCGGTGGTCAAGACGTGTATAGCGACTGAGGAAACTGGCTGTTTATGCGTTTCAGAAACATTACCATTCTCAGGTAACGCGGACTTCTGTACCCATTTAGGTAACTGCGGAGAAAGTTACATAGGCAGAACCGAGAGATGCTTGATCTCCAGAATGAAGGAACATTTAGCTAAATGGGTACAGAAGTCCGCGTTACTGGAGAATGGTAATGTTTCTGAAACTCGCCTATTGATATTCCACCCCTCAAATCGATTGTTTTAAAAAAAGCCCACCCGTGTTATTGTAAGTTTGGTACTGATGAGTCAATACGAAATGCTTGCATCTACCAGTTTTCATGTTCTATCTGTTTTGTTAACCTGTGAGGGTTTTTTTTGTCAATTCTGTTATCCTAGTTGACATTTCACTAAATTAATTACGAAATCCTAACAGAATAGCAATGCTGAACACATTGAGTTGAAGCACGGAATTCTCTTTGTCTAGTTCAGCGGAAGAGAAAGTGTGCATACTTTGCGAGATGTTAACATTTTGTGGGCTCTTGTCGGTCGCGAATGTAAAACACCAGACTTTTGTATAGTATGAACGTAGCAACAACCGTGACGACCATCCTTCGAACTTCAAACGAGGCGAGGAGTTGTTATCAGTTCCAAAGTATACACAATGCTTGGGTCAGTAGCTTAGATGCACGTTGACTAGCACTAGAGAAAACTCGGGCAATCTTGCGTTTTGAGCACGCAATAACACGTCAACTGAGCTGACCGGATCAGCAACGTGATGCGACTGTAAAGTCTACTAACAATGTTACGATGAAAATAGCAAAGATTTAAACGGAATAGATGCATGTGGTTACGTGATTATCTTCAGTAGTAAATTACAACAATAATTTTTGCGTAGAGAAGAAGGTGGTGGAGTAAGTTTCATAAAATTTGTCACCCATTCAAATTCCACCTATCTAGAATCTGATTCCAAGCGGAATAACTACAATAATCACAATGAAAGATGGTAATGATTTGACAAACACTTTGAAATTCACACATATTCGTTCGTTTAGACACACGGGTGTGTACTTCAATAACAGTACAATTCATGAATTGATGTAAATTAGGCCAAGACAGTCACGATGTTACAAAGCAAAGACCCTCGTGAAATTCGTTTGGGTAATGACGTCATTTGGAGAGTTGTGGCTCGGTTGGTTTGTAAAACGAAAACTAGAAACGATGTCAACTTTTTGCAAAGGGAACCAATTCAGCAACATTGACAAAAGGTGCAAAACGACGTACTCTCAGAAAATTGGAATAAGAAAAGCCGGTGAACGCTTGTGGGGGTCAGTGGGAACATTTGTGGTTGAACATTTATTTAACATTCATGTCGACGACAGATGCCTTGATAACAAGCTCCGACAACGTAACTTTAGGTCTTTACGTATAACATTTACTTGTTATCTTTCGTTACTGGTACTCAGTTGTTCAGGCATCGATTTTCGTCCCGAACTAGTACCAGCAACACTGATTGGTTAGAGGTAGTATCCATTTAGTCTCCTGTGGTCCATAGTATGACTTATGTCATGTATTGCTCAATTCAGTAGATGGGTACAGTTCAACTTATGGTCACTTCAACCGGCAGCAGCTACGACGATTCGGGTTTGAGTAACTAGTCATTTTTGTGAAAGTTAGTATTGGATTGCTTTGTCAGTCTGTCCAGTTTCTTCCTAGATTAGCTTCATCAAGTTGTCTCGCGGATTCGTGGTTAGACCCTTAGATTATATAGGTTGACTTCCCTAACCATTCGATCACGGACGCAATGAACGTTGTTTTTGCTGACAAACCATACGACATGCTAACACATATTCCATAATCACATTTTCGCCATATCATCTAGCAGTATATCGGTTAGCAGAAAATCGATAGCTACTATTCTTGCAACAAATGAAAAACTATCATCATTAATAAAAAAAGTCCACTTTTGCTTGACCAATGAAGTAAACATGAAAGTATATAGCGAGCTACCCATAAGCTGAAGCGTTAGCCAAACGTTAGGTAATCGGATAACTTTCGGACAATTAGTCGCTACTGCAGATACTGGAATGAACTGCTTGTTTGTACTCCAGTGTGTACGTGCCTTACTTATCGCGTGACAAGCCCTGCGTGACCAACACTGCATTTGCGGGCGTCGTGCCTGGTAGATGTCAGTTGACCGATTGCTACAGAGATGTAGCGCTCTTGGAGAAGTAGCTAAATGCTCCTCGAACTAACCGTTCTCTCAGGAAGCATGATGTTTTCCTCTGACAGGATCGTAATCTCTCCGTCGTTTTAAATGAAGAAAGATAACGAAAGATATTCTAGCATCTGGGTGCAACCGCCTGTAGTTTAGTTACCGTAAGTTTACTTACGTCAAATTCTGTTCAACGAACGTTTTGCAAGTTTCACACTCCTCATTTGTCCAAGACTCACACAGAAAATGTCTCATTATTGAATTAAACAAACTGTGGTAAATTAGTTCAAGTTCAGCTCACACTAATCTGCATTTTGTTTAAAGCTGAGTCGCCGAGATAGCTTTAATCGCTTCCTTATGCTTCAACCATGAAGTGCTGTTCAGCTTCGATTGGACAATCCGAGAGGCCATACTGAGTTTGAAACTAGACGGGATTTCGGAAGACTTGTCGCACTGGAAACTGATTATAATGTCCACGGTTTCTGTCATCTTTAGATGACAGATCGTCTTCTTTCTTGCTCCGAGTGCAGCTTGTCTTTCAGCCTTTTCGAATAACTCGCAATGTTTTCTCTGGGCCTTCAGCGTATTCCGTCAACACTTTGACTATGTTTCTTAGAACACCAAAACCCACATCTCGCTGTGATTTGTCCATTCATATCGGCATTACATGAACAAAGTGATTGCCTAATTAAAATCCCATTTCTTGGTGCCTATTCATAGGAGACTTAATTCACAACTAGACCGCAGACAACTCGGTCCTGTAACTGCACTATAGACTGAGTGATGATGTACCTCCAGTTACTGACACGTTTAACGTCTAGCGAGCAGATACCGTTGAGCCAGTGCATCACTCTGAATACACAAAGGCAGCCCGACCTCATGATTACAGTCTGAGAGAATGTACAACTTTAGCGCGGATGTTTTTCATACTTTTATGGATAACTGACCATTTCTAAAGACTTTTCAAGCAGAATTCACTTCATAGCTTTCCGGTAACATGTCCGTTTACTGAAAGAAAAGATAATTGCCGATTTGGTAGTAACGAACATATTGTTAAATGGTGAAACGCAGTTTTGTTGCATGGAACAGTTAATGTGGATGGATAATGTCACCTTAGTTTGCTAGTTTGTACTATATGGTAAACCACACTTGTGGGATGTTTCATGATGCGTGCCCGTAAGCCGATACCATCATCAGCATCTACGTTCTCGCTTGGATTGAACATGATCTGAACTGATTTCTCACGTGATCTGAGCTTAAGGTCACAGTTACCGGTCCTACAAGGGCAGCATGAGATGGACTAATCAAGATTAGCGATATTCCTTATGAGAACCTCACTGACTGACGTGTCACGGGAACAAAGAGGATTGCTGTCGACGACAAATTAATTGTCCGTATTGACTGTCGGCAGGTGTGACTCATCTCTAAATTAGAATGTTAAAAAATGACTTATTGCAAAAACCAGCTTGATTCTGAGACACTCAACCGGTCTAATCTACACCCAGTAGTCATAAACAGAGGATGAAGGTGAAATATCGCCCTTGTCTTGCGTATTCCTCTCAGAAATAGTAACATCAATAATTTCAAAGACTTGCCATTTTAGTATAACCGCTGTCCGCTACATACTGTTTATAAATCCCTCTAATCTACTTGCTCTCATGCGAAATTTCTTAGGTAGCCTAATTTTCCAAAGACTAAGCGAAACATCTAACATAATTCAGGACACTGACGGCGATAGCATCTAACTAGGTATACATAGTAAATCTCTAGTCCCCTGTTTCGTTGCAGTTGCATTAGTTCCGTCCAGCAACTAAGTTCTTTGTGTGAAACAGACACACAATACAGAATGCAGCTTTGGCTGCTTATATAATCGATGGGCATTTTGTTCCAACTGTGTAGACTAAACATTATTTAATACAGCACATAATTCTACTAACTACACGACGTGACAACTCCTAGATATGCTGCTCAAAATGACGAGGTACGGTTTGCAACAGATTACTTCAACAACAGATAGATGCAACGGATTGCCAACCACTCACGTGAGTGAACGTTCCATTCACTCATCGACCCGTTTCTCATCAAATCCGACGCAAGTATGTGGGATCGATAGGGCGGCAATTTTAAAACCAACTTTGTGTGTTTCACCATGTTCACCTTTCCGTTATAATGTGGGTTTATGTAAGCCAAATTGAGCTGAAAACGATTGTCGCAAGTGATTTTAACGTCCAACTAAAAATAATTATCGGATCACAAAGACCACACAAATAGCAGATCTGAAGCCCTGGTGTGTAAAGGTATGCTTGCATGTTATCGCATGTCAATTAACACTCATATTTTGACTCATTCCTTTGCGCATTGCTGGTGTGTAATAAAACTTTGTGATGTACAGCGTTTCGAATAAAACTTCTCCCCGTGCAAAAGAAACTAACAATCAGAGTATCAATAAAACAAAACAACAAAACAAAATCCTTTTACACGTACAATAATTTGAAGGGCCTGTATGTTGCGAAACAAAACAAGGTTTACTTTTAAAAGAACACTGAAATAAATAGGTTTCACTGTAAACGCTACTCAGCCGGATCCGTAACAACATTTAACTATCCTTGATTGTACTATGCTGTCTGTCCGAAAAATAACTCGAAATTCATGAGCATTCGAGTATGCTGCTTATATGACGGGTTACAGTTCGGTCTTTAAGATTCAATTGTGCATACACCTTTTAGTTATAAGGCACTGTTTTCGCCATCGACAGAAAACGGTGAATAAAATGATCAGAAGAATTTTGGATATCATTTTCGTGTGTGGACTTTTGATCTTAGGAGAGCTGGATGAGACTTTTCACCCTCGAACAGTTACATTGGTGCTTTTACAAAATTATCCTTCTTTCAAATCAGTGAACAGAAAGCAGACAGTAACGAACTCACGACATTAACATAATTAAGTGTACTGCTAGAAAATGACTTCCTTCCGGCAGTATGTTTATTTGCTATCTAGTTTTCATTTATAGACACGACAGATGTCCACGTTGGTACGGTATGACCATAACTGCAAATGTTATTACCTCAGTAATTAATGGAAAATCTTGTTTAAAGTAACTAAACAAGGTGACAAACTAGCCGCTTGCAAAGTGAGTGAGCACAGATCCTCAGTTTTTGCACAAACAAACAGTCTCTTATATACCTAACAAGCAACTTTGAATTTGAAACAACCATTGCACAATTTGAGCTATCATTGGTGGTCCGAACAGGACAAGTAGAACACCACAGAAATGAAACATGATTGTGAATAATGGATTGTTGTGTTTAGTGATGACGTTTCATTTCTGACCCACAAGTTTGCTCAAACAAAAAAGTGGTTCGGGCCTGAGACGTTACCAACAAACACAATCATCTAAAGTTTACAGATCCGTCTCACCCATGCTGAACAGAGCTTTGTTGCACCCGATGAGTGAATCGCAATTATCTGCTTGCTTCATAGATGATTGGACAGATGGGGTAGTTAAAGCCATGTGTGTGGAGACTAGTCCAAACGGTGACCTAAGAACTTGAATTTATGGGTAGAAAACACGGTAACTAGTTACTGTTGTTGGAAGAATAAGCACAAAGAATTTTGTGAGAAATTTTTATCTTAACTGATGGATGGTTTGAGTGAAGAAATTGAACTGGAATAAATAGTGACGCCAAATCTTTGAAATCGACACAGTTAGAAAGCCTGTGTGCATAAGGTGCTTATCCAGAAGAACCGTACAAACATTCTTTCACACAAAAGACAGAGCTGACGGTTTGTATGCGGACTGTTGTATTCTGCCTGCCTGTTGTGTCAAACCTACCTAATTTTCAGCAGAACCAGGCATGCGAACTAGTTATTCTGCAAATCGATGTACGTGACAAGTAGCAATGAATAAATGTGGCTTCGGCTGACGAGACCTAGACAATTATGAAGACTAGTCAAGAACAGTTCAATGGCTTTTTAGCCAGCAAATCGCAGTCTTCGCAATTCAGGGTAATCATGTTTACTTTGACATTAACCTTATACAATTTTTGAGCAAAACTAAAATTCGACTGCATTTCGAATAGTCTTCGTAATTAATCACTTTCTTATCTCGTTACAATTCGACTTTAAACTCGTTCATTTAGTGCAGCTAGCAGAGTTACAGTCGAAATTACAACTCTTGTGATACCAGTGCTGAAAACCATTCACATACAGCTAGAGCTGGTTTTAAGGAGAGCTGTGTGAATTTTGAACAAGTGTGACAACACCAACTGGAGATTGATGATATCTCGCGTGAATAGTTGCTTGGCGAACTTTCAACTCTATGTACGCAATCGGTAAACCAAAAGATTTTCTCTGAAGTACATGAACAACTGTGTGCTCAGTACAAAGGTAACGAAAAAATCTAGGCCACATGTTTAGACGTTCGTGCAAACAGTGAGTTGAATATCTGAATAGTTTGTAAATAAATAGACTGTATGTGATGGGTGGAGACACTCAGAAGGTATTTCGTATGAAGCTTTGCCACAAGGTGTAAAATGTTTAAGGGAACTATACTGGACTAGATTTGATAAGCATATGCCACTGATTTTCAACAGAATATAATGCAAAACACGTGTGCGCCTACAACGTTTGGTAAGAGGGACCGGTAAGATCAACAGAAAATCAATGATAGATAATTCGACAATGAATGAAATGTCAATAACTGAAATTTGCCGAAACGCTGATGGTTGACACATCACTCATTACTAAGAAGCTTCTTCCCGTTAGACGTACTGGTGTTTGGAGTAGTTGGAACAAGCATGACATTAATAACTAACGGTATAAATTTAAAGGTAGTCGATCATAGGTCAAGTGTTTGCAAGAAATCTACAAAATAATTCAACTTGATGCATCTCACTTTTGACGCTTGGATCTATTCAACTGTGCATCAGACTTGTCTACTAGATGGTTGTTTAATCGACAATAATGTCGTATCCGAGAGCACAGAACTTCCGTTATTCCACAACGTGTTCATTTTTCTGCCCGACAGTGAATTTTTCTCTCATGTCTGTAACAAATTCGTAGTGGAGGAATTTGATAGTCTGAATAAACAACCCAATAACTAACCTACCTCGAAATACCTCAACGTTTGACTTGCATGCCTATTCTGAAGAGGCTTGTGAGCTAAATTTTTCATCTATAACTACCGCCTAGAAACAAGCTGTTTAATGACTGAGTACTTAATTGGTCTCAAAGTATATTCAAGCTCACCGCGTAAGTAAAATTGATCATCATTTTTGTCTCGTAGTTATTGCAAAGTGAGCATCACTTCAGCTTAGTTGTAGATTTCAAATCCAGATTAATTTCTTCACGCTCACAAGTAGTAGGGGAGGTGTTGGATGTGGGTAGAATATCGCTCGCATTTGAACGCAGCCTTTAAAAAGATGCATAAGGTCAGAGCTTTATCTTTTTCTAGAACTGGTCAGTGATATCTATCTTCGCGACGACCGGGATTTAAGCCCTGGCCACGATTTCATAACGCAACCGTATTGACCACACCTCAGGCACGACCGAAATATCATAACTAAGCGTTCAATCGCCTTTGTACGTAGTGTGTGCATTCAAGCCAGTAACAAGTAGTGGATTTTCCGTTTTGAACAATGGTTATTAATTCTGTAGACCGCAGAAATTGTGCTTTCTGAAAAGGTTATCTACGCACGTTTTCGTTATAAGAAGTTTCCAGTTTTTTTTACTGATTAAATGACCAGAAAATTCGGTAAATTGCCAAAACGATATCGCACGCGTTTAATGGAACGTCTTCATTGAAATCAGTTCGACGCAAATTCAGTTCGTAAATTTTTCGCTGTTTAGCTCATCTTAAGAAACATTTAAATTGTTCGTCTGTGTTAACCCCTAAACAAATACTTATCAAAATGTATTTTCATAAAAACCTAGTCAAGTAGATTCTGAACAAATCATCTGTCAAGTACACAATGAACGAATGTTCCCGAACCGTTCAATGTGTGCTGAGCTAACGATGAAACAGAAGGTTAGTGAGCTTGTTACTGTACCTCCTCTGGAGGTAACTCAGCAACCTGAGCACTACTCGAAAACGTTACGGATTTGTGATTAAATGGGGGTGAATCGTTCTTATTTTACGTGAGGTCAACGGTGCAATGGTCAACACGACTTCGTCAGTAACTTGTGATAGATGTAAGTATGTACGCTGACCTCAAGCTGAAACGAAAACAAAACCATGAACTATACTGCTTCTTTTCCTGTGTAGTGGTTGTAAAGTCAACCCGGATAGAAATTCTACGATCAGTTTTGGGTAGTTTCCAAGTACTATCATGCAAAATAGTATAAGCCTGTCAGTAAATGGAAGGGTCTAGTGGATTGGACGACCAGGAGCTTTTCTGTTAGCATGCCATTTAGCCTGCAAGTGTCTAACTAACGTTTAAATTAACCCCTAACTCCCTCTGGAGGCCAACAGTTTGGTATATTTGAAAAAACGCATCAGAAGGTCCCTTGCAGATTTACAGAATTCTTTGAATGTTCGGTGACTGCAATCACACAGTGTGTGCACCTAAGCTATTAGTTGGATATGCTTGGGACCGAGTAACCATCCATAATTTCAGAACAACTTGTAGGAAATCGATAATTTGTTTTCTTGGTACGGTGTCACTCATGACACTGAAGCAGATTCAGACCAGACTACAGGATCACTTGTTTTCGAGGAAAGTACGGCAATCATAATCTTGATGTATTAAGATTGTCGTCTCATTAAGCCACCGACGCAAGTCAGTTCGATCGAACCAGCACCGGCCGTCATGTTCCAGAATTTAGCCCAATCAACAGTGTTTACAACTCATCTGGCCTCTGCAATTTCGACCATCTCTGCAACTTGGTCTTAAACCCCTGTCTAATTACCTCAAGTGTTTCCAGATCAACTCCACAACCACTGACTAAACTGTGACCAGTGATTGTGGAATGCTTCATCACGGCCTAGTACTCCAGTTAATTTCAGTGTGATTTCCTAATGCTCCCCTGGTCGGAGGAAGCTTCTAGGTCAGCAATGAAACGTTACCAATGAAAGAAATTACCGAATGCTTACAAGCTAATGCAAAAGCATGCGCTTACAAATCTGTGGTTAATTTCCACTGCCATCTATGAACCTGGATTCTGTGCACTCATTGAACGGAAATGAGCATTGTTGTTTAACAAACACACGCTCTGATTTGATATAGTCAACACACTTTGATGGTGCAGGTGTACTTTCGAAATTGTTTACAAATGTGAGCACTAAATGTCTGATGAAATATTACAGGAAAGAACTCTGAACGGAGAACCAATAATTAACGAACTATAATCTAAGCAACCAGGACACAGCAGTTACGAACCAGTTATTGGCCATCTGCGAAATATAAAAATAATCCTTCATAAACTGTGCGGTCAGGATGATAGCATCAGTCACGTGTTTCTCAGAAAACATCAAATATCTGCATCAACAATCATAGTAAAAGCGACTGAAAATAGGGGATTGAGAAGAAAAGTCAGACATTAACGACCGAATTGAATCGATAGTGTGGTTCATTGTACCACCATATCATGGGACATATCTAAGCAATGCTTTGCAGTGTAAACTTTAATCATCCTTGTACCACACAAGTCTAGTCGTTCGACTGTTCTGCTAGCGTATAACTAGGGCAGTAAGCTTCATAAACCAAAAAGAATTCAAATCACGTAACCGTTCCGCTTCATGTTAACTATCAGATCGCATGCTACTACAGCGATAGCTGTACTAACAGAATGGGTCAATGATTGTATCAGCGGGTGGTCAAACGTCACTCCGAATGGATAATTTTTTTCACACGAGCTCGATGACCGAATCACAAATCCGGGGTCGTCGACTGTAAATGAGGTGCGGCAAGTAAGTCATAACTCTCAGTAAATAAATCTCATCACTTCGCTGATACGTGGCATCAGCATCAAAACATTCAAGATCAATGAAAACCTATTGATCAAACCAAACCAATCAATAGTAGAACAACTTGTGCTGATGACTAAGTGATAGGCCAAGATCGCAAATCACAGTTCTAAACACCTCGACGTGAACTGCCGCTCTGCTCAACCTATTTGACCGAATGTATCGACTTCACTTCTGCCTTGATGTGCAAATGTCCATGACATATTGTGGTTTTCACTTCCAACATAATATTGACATACGCCTCTATGGGACAGATGCTCTCTCTGATATCAGCCGATTCGTTTTGCTGCCCACACCTAGTGTTGCGAACCAGGGACGCGGATGGCGCCTGGGTTAGCTGTTCAGAAAACCAATATATGGGTTGTGCGCTTCAACATGACTACAAACAAAAACACTCAGCTGCGTACGACACTGGTCTCAGAACGTCACAGATGCCACGAAAGCCAATACTCACTTCTTTTATGTACCAAGAACCATACCAATGCTTCTTGCATTTTCTCCATGACTGCTTCAACGTCAAAATCTACGCTCCTGTCTCATTACTGAATGGCAGTGGTGTGAGTAGTATGGTGCGATCGCCCGTCCTCGCCTACACTAGCTTCCTTGGATTGCACCAACTGTGCAGCTGATTCATTTGATCTGTCTATGTTTTGTATCCGAAGTGAAACTTTGCTACTGGACGGACTTTTCAATTACAAACAAGTTATTATGAAATTCTGAGTACTCAGCCGGCTGCAAACATTCTTCAAATATTCGAAATCTTTGTTGGGGTTACGTTTGAAAAAAAATAACTCATGGCAAAATACTTTCCCTGTTTTGACGTTTTGGCCCAGTTTCCCATTTTCTTGAGTTTTACCACTGACACACTTCGACCATTTTCTAGTAGGTGACTGATGAGTTGACATTTAACATCGGCGTTCACGTGCAATATTGAAACCGATAGTGTCCAGATGATTCTGTTTCGTTTTTTAGTCGAATTTTAGTAGTCTGAATGAGATTCAGAGAGTTTGCTTGGTTCTGCTTTGGCTAACGGTAGAAAGCCTGCAACTTTCCATGAGTGGTCAGAAAGCTGGACTGAGTGCCACAGAAGTTTCTCTCAACCATCCTCCACACTTTTCGGCATGACACCAAATTTGTGCAGCATACCAGCGTTACAGTCGGGACTGATTCCATCACAAGTATAGATAGTGAATGGTGATACACATGACGATTTGAACACCGCATGCTTCACCAGGTTCATAACTCAGTCTCAACTTCTCTTGTCAAAATTGTCATATATTAGTAAATACCACCGTAATCTTTGACACAGCAGTGTCCATTTCATCCCCCCACATCCCCACCTCTGTTGACGAAAATTCCTAGGTACAAAACAGGGCGTCCTCCTCCTTACTTTTATTAGCGAACTTTAAATATATATAATCACACCAGTCTCGCAGGAGTGTTTTGCACTTCGAAGCTGCAAGCCGCACTGGGAACTAGTGAGAAGGGCACAAAATTGTGTATAGTATTGTTTGTTCTGCTTAAAAATAGGCTAAATGCTAGTGTCTTTTGGTGTACATATTTGCTCATATTTCGATAATACCACTGACTCATTTGCAAGAGTTTATGATTTTTATAGAGACAGACATAGGGGTTTACTGACAAGTCTGCGGCTTGTCGGATTTGCGTTAACAGTAAGAAATTGGTTGACCTCTTTCTAGCCCTGTACACTCCGTTATTGTCAATCGAAATCTGGTTGTGGACGGCTAAGTTGTTCGTTAATAAGTAACGTGTTTTATAACGAAAACAGCCAATTCTGTATTGCGAAAAAGTTTCAGAACCATACATTTTTATGGCAGTAGTCTAATGTACGTATAATGGCCACAGGGCTTAGCGAGACATAAGTGCTGTGGATATTGACAAATTCGACAAGGACAATGTTGTTGTTTCTCACAAAAACAACGATAATAGTTTTGTAGATTAAATAGGGGGAAAGGATAACAGTATCATTTATATGATAAGCAGTAGTTATTATCTTAGCACTGACATTTTGATAAACCCAAATAATATTGTCATATCCCACACGTTTAAGTGGATGCTTATTACGGTAGTTACCTTGGCTTTGACATGACGAGATATACGCAAAACATGTTGGTGATGGATATGCTTTTTCAAGTATTCGAGAGCATGAGATTTTCGTTCCGTAGAAATTGAAGACAATATCCATGTATTAATCATCTTCATCTAGTGGTGATACACACTCTTTGTCGATTAGTTTAACTTTCACAGAATTCAATGAACAACTAATGACACTATGTTGCATGTATCATCTTGCATAACAACGTCGTTATTTGTCATAACTGTTTTGTTCGTAACTGAAAGTATATGCATAGAATGTGACTGTCCAGTAATATCAACAAGGTGTCTTGAAGAGCAGAACATCATGTCCACGAATTGTGAAGAAAATAAATTTGTCCATTTCATGAGTAAAATAGCTGAAACGATATGAAATAACAAATTATGGACTACTCATTTCATGCTAATATGTGATCAGCAGGCAACCAGTATAAATGAAATCGCACATACCTGCAAAAATTTTTCCCTACAACACAATGCCAGGAGGATTGATACTTCTTGTCGAAGGTTTTCTTAATATAAGCAGGTACATCTTGTGGCGAATCGCATTGTTTCATAGCCTCTTTCGCTACGTTGATCGCGTCTTCCTGAGTATCAAATTCCATTTCAGCATGCAAAACAACCACTTTCTCTTCAGTCATGCTTATCCAACTTAGTGGTGATTCACCCAACTCCAAACTGATAATATGTGAGCTGAGTAGAAAAGACCGCCTCTGTAGTTGGCCTCATGTAATCATCCATTTTGACTACTTACTTACTGACTGATTGTACTGCAACTGTATCCAATCGCTGTAGTTATGCCGATCCACGCACAAACGCGCACACACTCATGAATACACATACAAACACTACACGTGATCCACCCTCACAGACACAATTTTGATCGATATTTATATCATAACTAAGCAATGCAACATCGTATTTACAAGTTAACAGTGGGACTCATTCGGTTAGGGGTCGCCTGCGAATTGCAGTTCACAGCGGGACAAGTCCGCCTGGGTGCTGTTCATGTGAATTCTGTGTCAATCAAACGGAAGTGTGCCAACCAACGTTTTACTTCCAGACTGAGCTCCAAAATGTGATGAGTACATACGGTAAAGGCATGTGAACTGAAGTGGCACAGTGACTGAGAAATTATGATCAAAAACCAGTCTCCGTTCTGGGAATTTGCGGTTTTTCTGAACCACAGGTTTACACTTAGATGAACAATCTGGATGTTTTTTTAACAAAATTTCCCTGATTGTTCGTCTGGAACAATCAAGGGGCTAGTTTCTTATCCCCCGAAACAGTTTGAACACTTGCATCAGTGAGTTTATTTCGCAATGGGAGTCAGTTTGATCCTCGAACTGTCACCCTCAGGAGTTCACTTCATGAAGTGATGGTTCACCAGGTTCCCAAACTTTAAAGCATTATTTTCGCCCTCACCAAGGTCCTCAGTTGTGTGAATACTTTTCGATCTGCCGATATAAAAGACAGACACCTCAAAGTGGAAAACGTTAAAGAGATTTAAGAAACATGTGGGACTCTAAAACCGTGCAAAGTTTCTTCAATTTCCACATTAAGTTAACTTGTAGCTAACGTTACAGTTTACTCGTTATAAGTGCATGCAATTCAGAGTTATACTTCCAGTCAGGACGATAAATGTATACACAGGACAGCGACTGCATACAGTCCCGATGCAATCCAAAACCAGAGAAAAGACGTAAAGAACAATCACAACCAGTGTATTGTCGATACAGAGACGAGGTGGCGATCCGCACAACGCCAATGGCAACACGAAATCAAAGTCCCAATAACAACGCATTTTTTAATCGTTCCAAACAAGTAAGTCCAGGGGGGAGTCGAATGTCACAGTTCTATGGACGTTCATGTCGTGTGGAAGACGCCGAGTAACACGTAGATGGGCGACCTGAAAAAGATAACAAGGGAGAAAACATCAGCGGAGAGTTTAAGTCGCATGCGCAACGGTTTCTATATTGTAACACTTCCACTGGTCCAAATGACCGCCTTCTATTCAAAAGTTCCATTAATCGATACATGAACAGCGTTCTGTAAGTAGTTTTGCTATGACTAGTTAATAATGAATTCCGTGAGTATTACATCCCAAACCACAGTTTTTGTGAATAAAACTAAACAACGCAAATCATTTACATTCTCAAACTGATTAAAGTGTTTGCAATCGTTGTCCGTCTCTTTCCATCTTTTGTTTCAGTGATCTGTATTCGGGGAATTGGTTGATGTGAGTTCGCAATCAGACATCTCTGGTAGGATATAAACTCCGCTCTATGCAATCACGAGGCAAGCTCGTTGGCCACATGTTCATTGACCCCGACTTAGGCGTTGCTGAATTGTCACGTGCAAAGGTACAGCCACAATGAATTGTAAATTATGGTCGTTTTGTCAGACAGTCTCGTTGGTCAACAAGGTTGTGTCATGGGAACGGAGAAGATAGTTCAAACCCCGGTTGCATTAAAGACGTACTACCAACGAGCTCAAACAACAGACAGTCGCGAAGTAAGTGCTGTTTTTCGAAACGGGCAGACCAAGATGTCTATCTGAATGTGGAACCTGGAATCAACCATGAGAAGTACTGTAGTTACAGCAGACAAGGTCTCGACTACTTTTAGTACGCAATCCGCTGTTCCTGAAGCCTATTGCATTTTGTTGTTTTAAATTACATAGAACTCGGTCTATCCCCAGGTTTGTGCGGAATATTAATCCTGATTTGATTAGGCTTAAGTCGTGAGTTTTCTCTCTATCCCCAACAGTAACATTCAGAGATCAACCTTCTAATCCCAATACTGTAGGCAAACAAGAGCTTGTTTGTGTGGACATTAATAGTAGACATTAATAATATTAGATTTCAATTTTAGTTCCGATAAAAGTACTTCTAGCCCGGTTAAAATGTAGTCATTAAACGGAATTGCAGTTTATGCTTAAGCCCATCAGCAGTATATCACCAAATGTGGTCTAAAAGTTAAACTGATCCAACGGGTCTGTTATGGAGGCTCGATAACCATTGCCTTAATAACATTACATATGCATTTATGTATATATATAATACAACAGTAACCCTTGGAAAACCACCCACAGGTCCTAAGAAAACTGGCTTCTCCTGAGTGGGAACAACTTAGCTTATGCAACCACCGTACACAAGACACCAACATCATTGCAAAGTCAAAACTACGCACATTCGATCACAGTCCTTGCATTCGAACTTCAACCTATTTGAGGAGTTCCTGATCGAGGGGGGGTTGTGGATTGAATTTGAAGAACAGTTACTTTGTCTCCCATGGAGACGATAGGGCAATCTGAACACTATTTACATAGTGTTATGGTTGAACGTTTAGATATGGTTGGTCAGCCACGCCCAGTGTGAGGTTACTGGCGTTATGGTTACAGGGTGTAAATTCCGGCTCGAACAAACATTTGCACTACTGTTGAGCTCTAATAAGAGCCAAGCTCCAGTTTGGTGTTTCCTTACGAAGTGGGCCGGCCGGGAAGCATATCTGGAATGCAAGGACTGTAATCACATGTGGGTGGTGTTCGATTTGGAATAATTAAAAAAACAACAAATTCATTCCACACCAAAATTGGTCTTCATGTACTGAATACCTTCCTTCTAAACTCAAGCAATCGGTACTGCATTGACCATATTGTTTCTTAGATATCTGCGCAGTTGTTGTTAGCAGCCATAAGTAGTTCCTCTTCGTATTGCATACCCGTAGGTTTGATCTTAAGAACATTCTGGGCATTTTTACATGCACCCTGGGGAACCACCAGTAATTTTGCTGATTCCATTTATGAAGTCTTTAAGGTGCTCGATTAATTATCGTTCTTCTAGCTGCATCACTTCTGCTACAAATTGATTCAAGTTCTCTCATTTCGTAGCATAGCTACAACCTATATCTAGATGACATCAAATTAGGGAGCAAGTCTACTCGACGACTTACCTGTTGCGCTCTTCTACAAACTAAGTTGAGACGTTTGTGAGGTAATATTCTGTCCCCATTTGCTCCATTCCGTGTGTCAACATCTCTAGGCTCTGCGTTCTCACTGCCTGAAAGTGAACTATTGTTCAGCCTCGTTATCACCGACGGATACGCAATGAGTGCAATCAAGTTTTGTGTAAACATAATATCAAATCAATCGATGACATCTCAGGGATTTCACTGAGCAAACAGAACGCGATCAGAACCACTGACTATAGATGAATAAGTGGTAATTACCACCTACCAGTGGTCGGTTGCTGGAACTGGGAGTAGGGTAACAAAACTGACACTTAGTTAAGCAGGACAGATGAAGTAACTCAGACTGTCCCGTTGAAAACACAAAATTCAATTATACAGGTGCAAACACAACGGAATTCGTTGCATCATTTCGGTCAGAACTGAAACACAGTGTTTCGGAAGAGCAAGCATAGTGGTCTGTCATAACAAATGTGTGCTAACAGGCTACTAGTCGAACCTCACCAAATACCCTAACAGCTAGTGGAACTGAAACGTTGAGGACATTTAAAATAAATGGCCAGATCGTCATCCTATCCAAGGACAAGAGAAATACCATGACCGTAATGAACAAACAAGGTTACGGAAATAAACCGAACGATCTTCCGAAAGAATCAGAAACACATGACGATGTCAAAGAAGGACCGATGAAGAGTTTGCAACTGCAAACCACCCAAACTCTGACAACTGTTAAGAAAAAATCGCTGATAGAGAAACGAGGCCAGCATCTAGGACCTATTGAGAGACTAGTGTCAGGACTATGTGAACCACGAAAGGTCCACAAGTATCAAGTATCACTGAGGTCAATCATTGCGTCGAAGACCTCCCGGAACCACCGCTTAGGGAGGTTCCCTTTTGCACCCTCCGACCACGTCTACCTCACGACAGCTATGACGAGAACCGTTCACCGGATATTTCTGAGGGAGAGAAGGAATTCTGCGACAGAAGGTGTGAAGCTCTTGATAACTATAATACGGTAACCTGTGCACTAGGATAAATCTTCCCCTCAAAGAATTAATTCACTTAATGGAGCTCCGCACAAAGACATAACTACAGTCTTACGACTGGGTCTACCTGCTGAAGGGAGGTACATCACTGAGTCCACCAACAACGGTAGTGCTTGAGGATACCGTGATCGAACACTCTGAATCCGAAGTCTTTCTTTCATTCAAACCTGAGGAATGAATTCGATACGTGGATAGCACATTTGACATTTTACTTCGGACTTGGCTTGGCCAAGTCCACGTTTGCCTGAATGTCGTAGTAAATGGATTAACTTTTACACACAAAGAAGGAAAATTCAGGCTTGGTGTGCCGCAGTGTATCAATTACAAGATGATCTGATAGTAAACTTGGGACTACTATCTATCGTGAAATATCAACAGCTGGTGTCATTCTCAACCTCAGCAGTAACCTTCCGGAATCTTATCCTAAAAGGTGCATGCGAACATTGTCCCGACAGACAAACGCGCTGTAGCTCAGCCGAACTCAACATTTTTTTGAACTGTTCACTTCCAGTGGGTAAGCTAGCAGTTTTATAAAGGCATCTGTCACAGGGTCCACAAGAAGTGAACATGAAGGACGTCAAATGAGAAGAACAATACCGTATATGTACGGTGCATCTAAAGCAGCACGCCGGGTACTCCAATCAGTGGTCATTCAAGCGACACATAAGCGGAACAAAGCAATCCACTCAGATTTAATGAATTGTAAAGACAATGTAGAATCTAGCGTGACCTACGCGATTCCACGTCTCAAATGGGCGAAACTTCAGTTTAACCTTCCTTCTTGAGGAGAGGCTGGCTGAAAAGTGCGCTAGATTGTGAAGTCTGTGACCAAAGGTGAATGAGTTACAAGTTAAATTTAGCCAAACCCCTGACCACTCATCAGTACACATTTATCTGTTTGATGACGGATCCGGGTGTGTATATGTAACGTTACAATGATCCGTTCATCACTCAGTATGTGCCTCTTCTAAGTACTGTCAGTGTTTAAATATATGTATGTACATGTACTACAATCAAACCTCCGTAACAGCACTATCCACCGTTTCAGGCCAAATGGTGTTAGTAAGAAATTGAAGAAGGCGAAACGGTTATGATCATGGAGAAGGAGTTGGAGACTCAGAATCACAGTTTATGTGCTTGGTTGTCTGGCGATAGTAATATTTCACTACCAACTAAGGTAACATTTCTTAAACGTTTGAGTGTCCAGATCTATGCGTCCAAAATATAGTAGCTACAACCTGACCTGTTCTGCTACCTTGACATAGTGGTCAGGCTTGTGCATTACACTGATCTAGAAGGTTATGCTGACTAGGAATTCGTTCCTACCAGGTGCAACCCTGTCAGACAGATCAAAGGGAGGCAGTCAAATGAAAAGCGGACGCACTGACAGGATTGCATTTTGCACTAATGACCACGAGGGAGTGCTTAGGCAGTGAGGCACGACCCGATAAGCATACAGCAAAATTATGGCTTTAGTTGCGGTACTTCTGTACTCCCTATCAGGAAGAAGGAGGTTAGATAAGGTTCCTTCAACCGAAGAGCACTCTGATCGCTTCATGGTTGACCGTGGCCGCCGGCGTATTACCCAATGCGGCCGAAAAACAACCAGCATAACATCTGCAACGCACAGAAGTGAACAGCAACAGACAGTAATGTCTTATTCACTGCGCCCTAGGGTTAAGCAGGCGCTTCACTGCCAGTTGAGTCAGATTCTTGTGTCATTGGGTGGCTTTGGGTGCAGCCCCCAGGGAAAACCTTGTATTCTGTTGTCTGGCAGACTAAATTTTGGATCTGAGACTCGAGGTGGGGTCTCGCAAGTCAGCTCCTGTCGTAGCACAAAAGGCCGGGCATTATTAGGAGTTATCGTTCTCGCGACAGTGACATTATTCACCATTACGACCTTCTCCCATTATACGCCCTAATTTTTATGCCTTCTCTATGACGTCAGGTGATGATCGTTTTCTAAAGACAAGACAAGCTGGTAAACGTCGCCTTCAATTTTTGCATTATCCGACAAATTGGTCAGCAAGCCGCTGAGGCAAGTACATCCTCAGATCTGAAGTTTGGTGTGCGCTGTGCACCGTTAACCACTTGAGCTCACCCTTAGATAACTGTTGACGCAAGCGTTTCTTTCTCAGGATCTCTGGAGTGGCATTCACAATGAGCCCTAGAACAGAACAATGTTTGCTCGGTAAGATCCCAGCAAACAGCTGCTTGTAGGCTATGGGACTCAATTCATCGATTAAAATCTATCAACGCAAATCAGAAAAGCGTTGTGTGTTCATCATATCGGCGTATGCCCGAAAGACAGCTGCTAGGATGCTACCAAAATGCATTCTACAACGTCCTCATTGACCTTCTGAGGCAGACAAAACACTCAGACAATGTCATACTCGCGAGCGACTTTATTGCTCAGCTTGATCGTCTTTCGCCAGAGTAGAAGTGGACGGGAGATATGTTTGGTGTCGGGGTACAACGCACTGACAACGGCGAAAGACTGCTGCAGCATAAGCATCTCACAGCCTCTATATTTTGGACACTGCATTGTGTTACACAGACACCTCCGTATGCTTCTCATCCATGGACACAACTCGATCACACAGCAGTCAGTTACAAGGGAAACTTCTCCGTTAAAAACTGTTGTGTATTTCGGAGCAACCACTTGAACTCGGGCCGTGCTGTTGTGTGTGCCCATTTTGTTTTGTCATTTGTCCAGATGTCATATACTTGTAAATGCAAGATACTTAGCTAACATCCGAACGAGGAGAGTGTGAAAAGTGCTTACTAGAAGACACTGGTGGAGAAATTGCCCATTTCGAGTCAGATGGGATAACCCAAGTAACGTTGGGAACAAATCGTAGCAGCTACGAAAGCTTGTTGTGGAGAGGTGTGTTCCAAAGGATCTGTTCATTTGCGACAGAACTGGCTTGGAGACAGTTGTTGAAAATGTGGTTCTAATCCACGGTCATGATGTCACGATCCCAAACTCTTGTCAGTTAGCCCACCCAACTTAACACCACGATATCCGATATCCCCACCTATAACAGCATCCAGTTGTAGGGGATTGTCCAGTCGCAGCTGAAGAAGCGTTAGTACCTGTTACAACTTAGAACCACGTTAAACTGCGAACCCTGCACGTAGTCGGCCCAGAGTAGAATGAGAACACGTGACGGCAATAGCGCGTAGCTTTATCGAACACGAGCAAATGACATGATAATAGTGATGAGAGAGTATGACAAGCAGTCACCCAATCGATTGTGTGGGTAACAGGATTGGTTCGTTCGGGGCCGGGGTGAGAGAGAGAGGAACACACGCGTGCACAGGTAGACAGGTGAGGCGCGGCAACGGTAGGCGCGGATGCCACAAACACCATTAACCCAGACGGTGTTATCAGTTCGATGATTACTGAATTACGTAAATAATAACCCTTTCTTTCAGATTGTTGTCTAAGGTTGCATAAGTGCTACAAAGGCGCACTATTCTGTAAACTACAACATACACCATGACTATTTGTAAAAAAGACATAAATGCTGCAATTTTGTTTGCAAAGTGAATTAATAATGACTTGGTCGTTGCTTATTTGAACGTGACATTCTCGGCCTTATGTCGCTCCGCTAACATTTTCAATTTCCGTGATATCCCACTAAGATGTCCCGGCAGATCTGGGCACGGCTGATCGGTGAAGATATCTCGCGCAACATGACATTTAATTTGTCACTCACATCTAGTGGACCCTCACCAACAGACCGTTCTCTAAATTGCTGGTCTGGCTTTGATACATTGCAACCACCTACGTGATGCCTTGGTGTCCGTCTTACACAGCTCTACAGGACCCTTCTGGTAGCAGGTTGAGCCGGAAAGACGAACATTAGCAAATAAGGCACGTTAAACCTATTACCAAACGGTGTTGTCTATGATACAGTACACTACATGTAACTTGCTGCTTTTCCTATTCTGAGGACGACGGATGATATCTCTATTGAAAATTAAATCGTCTATCTCTTTTCTGCTCAAATCATGCTTGTCCGTGAGTTGGCACTGGTTCACTCTATCTTGCTCAACTTTTGACGATGCCACTGTAGTATATGATGTCATTTGTCGACGCTCTTTGAGACAATATCATATTGGTAGTTGACTGAATGAGCATTGACAAGCTGCTGCCCTGGTTGTCAACTGAATAGACCTACAGGGAGTTACCCTGTCAACCACGCTTGTGGCATGAACGATCGGCTTACACTTCATTCTGTGTGTCTGCTTTACACCCATATCATACTTACGAGATCAGCCACCGCTTGTAGCAACGCTACTTTAATAGCAACCGTCAACATCCTGCATTCTTTGTGCTCAGGTCTATTAGCGGGTGATTGACTGAGCGTTGCATAGCTGTCTTTTTATCCACCAACTTAATCAACGTCTGAGTTATTACTCGGCCAGTCACTCGCACAGCATGAACAACCCGGATAGTTGGTAATACTTGTTACGACACCATACAAACCTATCACGGCAAACCATGGGTGAACTCAATAAGTAGTCAACATTCAGTGGTTAGTACTGGTTCGGATGACACATTAAGTGCGTTGGTTCTCCATCCGAGCAGACAGTTGGTATACATTAAGAAACAGGCGTTCGCTCAATTCGTTGTTCTGCCTATTGATAGGATGTTTCAGTGCACGAAAGAACTTTGTGTAAAGAGAAAGTCACTCTCCTATTTGAGAACAACTCATTGTGATGTGTTACGCGGTAAGTGAAGTGACACTATCAGATTGCTTAATTCGCATGTTTCATAAATGCGTGTTGCATGCTCAGTTTCTTAATGAAAAGAGACTTTTATCTATATAAGTTTATCACCACTCCAAAGTGTTCAAGTTCACATTCCCGCAAACAGTCCAGACAGCCCTTTTGAAAAAAAGCACCAGCTCCCGCGGTTGTCAGTGGCGCCACAGCCGATGCTCGAACTTCGCCCACACATTCATGAGGCAACCTTGTCAAATTGTCACAGTGGTTGATGAACGTCTGTAATCATCACTCGAACTTTGACACTTGAATACTCCTATCTCTGGTTACCCAAATTTTCCGGGTCGGCAAACCTTCAAATCACTTTCAAGATTTCATCATCAATGAGGAGCGGTGACACGCTCTGTCAGTACTTCTTGGATAGATTCTTACCCTAAGCCAAGACAAAGTACAAGCCAAAGCTTCAAGGTATCATCCGTAGCCATTCAGGGGCTTCCTGAGAAACTTGTTCAACGTTAAACAGACTTGCTACCGTTCGGGTGTGAGTGCTGAATTCGGTGAATAGGAGATAAGTACACGCTGCTGCTTTTTCAGCTGGCTAGAGTGGTTTACAAGATATCGTAAGCGACATAGTTAAGCGACGACTAGATGAGCGATTGAGTTTACGAAACATTGTTTGTGGTGTTATGATTAAGTGTCTCCCTCATTCGTATTTAAATTTTAGGAGTAATGGACTCTAATAACACTGGTGGCTTTTTTGGGCATGTCTTTTCACAAAGGATCATCCCTGAGTGTTACAGTATCAGCCACGTCTGAAGTCACCTAATTTTCTAGATATCCAAGGTGTCGACCTTCTGTATTCGTGACTGTATTCTAACATTCGAGGGAGAGTAAAGCTGCAACCAGTGTGGCTGTACTCACGACAGAAACCTGCCAGCTCTTCCAGGATTTGCTTTCCATGCATGTTTAAACCACAGTGGCTTAGTAACTTTAGTTCGTCCGAAATTTGATTTAGCACCCAATGAGGACGGTTATTCTTGAGAAACAGAGGCAATTATAGATAATCCCGTAACTTGGAATGGGTTTTTCACTGCGGAACTTTTTTAATAGAATCGTCAAAATCCAGATTCAAGTAAAACTCGTGTCCTTTAAGAGCACCCGAACGAAGCCATCTGAGCGCAGCATCTTAAGACGTTCTAGAAATCTGAACTCTCATGAGGTTGTTCGTTAGCTTGGAAAAAGATATCCACCAGCTGGGGAACACTCAGACTGTTGTTAGAGGAAAGCATAGGTGCAGATGACTAGACGTGTTGTTGCTTGAAGTGCTTCGCCCGGTTTTCACTGTCAGACTCGCACAATGTATGGATTAGACCCAGGTTTTACAGCTTGTTGATCGGTTGAACTTTTACACCTCATGAGTACTCCCAAGTGTAGTTGATGGTTTGGTTTTCACTGCTGGTTCAGACTGCCAGATTATCGGGACCTTTGGAACGTATTCTATGAGGTCCGATTCAATGCTGGTAAAAGGTCGTTTTAATCAAAAGGCGAGTAATGCCAGTAGTAATACATACGTAACATGTGAGTAGCAGTACAGTGGATATATATGCCAACACATCTAGGTAACATAATGTTCTAACTTATCAATGTTCTGACAGTACGGTAGAAATGATTCAAATTATTATTAATCATCAACTCGACCAGCAGAAGTTTACGAATCAAGGCGGGAGAATGGGATAATTTAAGAACAGTACTTAACTTGCAATCGGTTTGCCAAATGAAACTGTTCAGGTCTTGGATTCCAAATTTCTGTCCGTAGGTCCGTGTGCATTTTGGCTCACATGGTGGCGTCAAGGCAGGACGCATGGCTCAACGTGTTGCGTAACATTGATCATCGCATACAGTCGTGTAACAATAACTATACATCGGTTGTGGTATTGTTCATCACAAACAGCCGTGAAAGTAAATTAACAAAGTAATGTGAATGGTCCAGACACTAGCGTTGCTGATCTAGCTGGAAACATTGATCATTCCGAGCATTTCTTGCTATGCACTGTCTGGCGTTGATCGAATAGACATGACGAATTCTCTGGTTCATATTAACCCTTGAAATGTGTGGCAAGAGTATGTCAACTACCGGATACCTTGTATAGTAGCATAAACCTTTTAGGGAAGTAAGTCGCCCGAATATGCGCACGATAAATTCAAAGAGTTAGCTAAAGAACATGCCCGTACAACTGCACTGGAAGTATGGTGATAAGTTCAACCTGATAGTTCGCTTGACAGAACAGCGACCTGCCAATTTCAAATGAGGTCGTTCGAATTTTTACACTACTTTGGAAATGCAAATTTTTCCATTTTCCAAAAGCATAAGAGGACGACAAAAAGATCTAGCGAATGACAGATGAAGTAATGCGGATCCCACAAAAATTGGTACTCAAATTACGTGGTATCTCGAGTTCACATGCAACAAACTTCTGTATTTGGGTTTGTCGGCCTAACATCGTACAGTGCTTTCTAAGCCATTGCAAGTCAAGTCACTTCAGACCATACTGTCGTCGGCACGGTTTCAAGCATCTACCTAAACACGATGTAAACTAGAGTCCAGTCCTTGAATAGTGGTTGTCCCATATTGGTTTACGATACTTTACCGGGCCATGCAAACGGAAACACATAAACGCTTCGGTGATTATTGTTCAATAAGGAACTTTGTACGAAGCCTCAGTACCTGATTTACTAGCAAATGTTAATCGCCGTCAAAAATGTTACTGAAAGCATGAAACTGTGGCAGGTTTTTCCATGATCCATACAGCAAGTGGCTACCAAATATCGATCATCAGAACGCCCACGCACGTGTCTTGAAACCTCTAAACACGAGTTTGCTAAAATGGGAAGATAACTAAGACGACCAGAGACGGACGATTTTATTGCAAGAAAACCTATGTGTACCAAATGTTTATGGACGTTCCGTATCCGGCAGGCTCGAAGTCTTGTTAAATCCGAAACTGTGTGAAGGTTTTGGCCCATCACTATCTGTGATGAAAGGTTATTCCCTCGGGTACATGGGGTTTCGGCGTTACACGATAAGTTAAGGGAAACACCTTCGGTGGACATTCATCTGTTTCCTGTGCCGGCTTACGTTTGACAGTGTTCAGAATGTGTACTGCTCGGCCTATCAACTGAAGACAGTGTAACAGTATATACATTCACACAGTGTCGCTGGCTTTACAGAATAACGAAGCACACAACGGTTTTTTACAAACAGTTGTCAAAGGAAGTGGTCACTGAACTTCCAAGCCGACTGAGGATACAGTACATCGCGTTGATCGTAGCAGCCACAAATGCGCATCGCACAATAACAGTCTGGCTGTTTGCCCAGAGTGTCTACCATAATTGTACACGATTGCCCGCTAGGTGATCCAGCAAAATCTGTATGTGCACGTGGTCATGGGACGTGAGGTTGATACCACAGATAGGTGTTTTGAATGCACTTGTACGCTTTAATCATGAACAATCGTAATCCCCATTTATATTCAATGCCCATCTGAGTGCCAAAGCTTCACACGACTGAAATCAGGATATTCATTGTGAAATTTCCGAAGGAAAATATCATGAAATATTTCCGGAACAACTACACTGCCCATAACTAAGAGACTGAAATTGTTGCGCTAACTCTGTGCATTACTGTCACATCATCCAAGACTCCATAGACGTCCACGCCGTCGACATTGGTCGAAGTCAAAAAATCTTTTGTTACAGGGTCATATGAATCCATCAGTTAGGATAAAGTGTATACTTACCCAGTGATCTTCACTGGCTGCGCAGTATTGCAGTCAGTTGCCGGAATACGTTGGAATATCCTTGTCGGACTTAAAAACAACAATGAAAGCCATCAACCCGAGCTACGAACAACACTACCACTGTTTCCAACTGTCAGAAATCCAGAATTCTATTATGTAAGCCAAAATGTTCTCCATGCGTTGAAGTAATTCACTCGAGCCCTATCCCGTGATAATGTTAACATCCATTCGGAACCTACTTTTCTCCGTGGTTGCCGGGGGATTACAGTTGTTACTGTAAATTAAAAATTCATTCGACTGTCCTGTTATTTTCCGCCACATATATATTGAATTTAGGGTGTTATTGAGTCCTTTTCAGCTGCCAACTCCAGAAATACATTGACCAGACTCATTTTAGCCAGCAGAATGCACACAGAACTGTCGGACAACTTTATGATGGCGGTGTCTTCCATAAAATATAAATGAGCTTTGCGAAAAAAAGAAGTTTACACTCCATTCTGCCTTTCTTTGACTGTATGTATAGTAACAAGTGAAAATGCTCCCCATGGTCAGAAGTAGGTTTTGCATTCGAATGCAGAGTCAGTTGTATCTCCATCTTATCATGACAACCACATATACCGTTAGATACCGTTGTGCGGTGAACACAGTATTGTGTTTGTTCAGAAGAAAATGACAGCTAATTGTCGAATTCGTCAGTTAGGTGGATCTTTTCACTTGAAGCGGTGACTGTAGCGCGCTTCGTTGGTTTGGTTAGAGGTCGGCCTAGAGCGTGTCACCTTGAGCAAAAAGTAGTAGTGTCGTCTGAGACCATGTTCGATTGCAACCGGGTCGACTTACCCTTTGCCGTAATTGTGACGTATGTGTGGGCAATAGTGAAGTTGTAATTGGAATGGCGAGCACGATGTTGGATTCTGTCCTCCTAATTTTTGGGATTCAATACTGAGGAAACACCTCAATAGTCGTACTGACTTTACAGAATTCCTTGGTTTTGTAGTTAATTTACCCGTACCTAATCTGAATACACTTCTTAAAGAAGTTTTGTTCAAACCGGCACCATCTAACATGCTACTACAGACTTCCAGTAAGAGGTGAGAACTTTTGACTGAGTGGTTGTGACCACGTTATCGAATATACAGATGATCCTTACGCGTCCACCTAGCTCAACGTGTGTTACTGATTTGTTCGAGGACGGTCTTGTCGTGATGCAAATTACTTGCACATTGGCTCCACATAATGAATATTCACAATATGATCTAGGTTCTTCTCGGGTCTCTTTGATAAGTTTGTATAGAGATTCATATTCTCTGATCACAACACAAGCACAGCTAATTTAAAAAAAAATCGATACGGCGTTCAGTCACCTCACAGCGCTGATTGTTGATTTCGAAGACAGGACATTGGACACCGGAAATTTATGCAAGAGCTTTCGCAGTGTCCTCGATGATTAAAACTTCGGAAAATTTGTGATGCTTACTAAAGCATATGAAAAGGCACCAAGGGGTGGGTTCTATTCTCGGCTGTTACAGTGTTTAGACTTAAATATCCGATTAACTACTTATTAGTAGCCATGATAAAACGACGCATTTATACAGGGTTTTTCGTACATAGCTGTGATGTAGACGCGACCAATCCAGCACAGCAGAGTATCTCGATGCGGTGATGAGATGGTAAAGCCCACGGCTGATGGGCGAACTAGCTAGGTCACCATGACGACCTGTCAACTGGACATGATGTGAACTCGGAGAAGTTGTTCCCGTTCCCTGTTGTGTTCATATGTTCCAGATCGTTTGTGATTTGAAAAATAGTGTTCAGACAAGCACTGACGTGACATAATCAAAGAAATAAACACAGTAGCTTGTGGCTCTCAACCGGCGTTGCTCGGACGTGCGTTTGAAGTACATTGTCTGCACTCTAGAATTAAGTCACTTCATTAGCTCTATACCCTCACACCCAGTTTGATTAAGACTATGTGTGTTTGTTGCTGTTGCTCGGTCTTCCTTGCCGGTTACTCGCCTAAACTGCCAAACACAGGGCTTTCATCTAACTGCTTGTCACGTAATCCCACCAGTGGTCATCCACAGGAAGGAATGAACTGGTCATTCCTTCGCCCACCGTGAATGGTTAGATCTGAGACAACGATCCAATTTATATCTCTAAATCAATAAAGCTACTCAATTCTGCTCAGGTTCACATGATCGCTACAAAGATTGATTTTACGGAGTTAAGATAAGCGGTCTCGATCAACCATATAGGTTAGTGTTAGACCAAGAATGTCACTTCCCTTTCTAAAATCTGTGATTACTAGTCCCAACCAATGGCTACAGAACGCTAATTGGCTCTTCTATTTAATGACAGTAGTTTAATCGGACGCGTATTTAGACAATAGCTAGAATAGCGTCGAAATCGTGAGTGCATGTCAGGAAATATGCTTGATTATTGAAAGTGTTGAGAAGAAAACGAGGTTGGCTGGAGCGGGGCTGGAATGATAAGCACACGGTTCAGATTATCTGCTGGCTGCACCTGTGCGCTGATATGCTCACTGCTTGGTATCGAACGTCTACATAACGCTCACTGAATACCCCGTTAGTCTACGACCCAACACTCGTCACACTGATACGAACGTTTTAGAAATTTTCACCTGCCGCTCAAGAGAATGTTGTACGTTACTTAACTAAATATGTCCCCAAGGCCTGTCACTATTCATATATTCTATAGTGCATAGCTAGCGGTTGCACATAGAAAAACCCAAATCCCCACATTTCTCACCAAATAGTCAATGTCTTCTTTCACAAAACGAAAGAGAAAACTATAAGTACAAATATTATCGTGAAGCCCTTTGTTTTAGTGGTAATGAGCTCCACCTTGAAAACAGGATGTTGAAGCATCTAACAGGAATTATCAGGAACACTGTTATGCAACGGGGCAGCCAAAGGCAGTTAACTTCATCGATCACGAAGTACCACTCAAGGTTGCTTCGCATGATTCACCAAACGAAGAATTTCCAGGCCTGTTACGTCTGTCACGACGTGCAGAGGTGATTGCAGTCCTGACCAAAACATCCTGTAGCGTACGTGCACCAATAATAATTTGTGACATTAACGTTCCTCTGATAACGAATGAAATGTGACCTTTGCATTTGGATTTAATTCGTCTACAGTAAACACTCGTAGAAAGTCAGTAAAACTTGCCTAAGTATACGTCTTGTAAGGTCGGTCTGTTGGCACACTTCTTCAAATAAACATTCACTACGACTTTAGCTGATGAAACAAATCATCCGAAGCATTACAGACAGGTGAAAAACAAATGTAGGCAACACCATCCCTGTTGGTTAATCCTTGGAAGAATCGCGTTCGTTCTTCGTGCACTTTGTGATATGTGAAAGTCCATTCACATTTTCACCGGCAATCCATCGGACAAATTTCTATTGTCTGATTTCATCAAACCATATTCTTTGGAAATCGCTTGTTCTTTTAGGACTATTCAAAGAGACTGCAGAGTTGACCACGGCCTATGTGTAAGCCCATCTACATGTCCACTCGACACTGACTCTCTAATCACGATAGGTACGATATCTGGACCAAGTCAACGATAAAATTGTGCACACTCTAACAAAGGACACCCATTAAAGTGCACGCGGCAGCATATTGGGCCTGTTCCAGAAAATAGATATTGCGGAGAGGATGAACGGTTCAAGCGGTTTCAGGCAGAAACATACAATAAGATTTGAGCGGGCAAGTAAGCGAATTTGAGTCTGGGAGGTGACTAACCGGGTTGAGCTATAAAAGTGTGTTATCTCTGGTTATCTCAAAGGTCCACTAGAAAATAACAGTAAACGAGAATATCAGCAATATCAGGAATACCTCCAAGAAAGTTAAAAGCGCGCTTTTGGTTAGAATGCAGATGAACGATGGAGTCGGTTCCCGTTGCTCGCGAACAAATCTAACTTAGTTTAGTGCCCAGGGGTTCCATATACTTTTTTTCAAGTTGACCAAGTTGACCTTAGAAATCTCAGTAGGAATGTGTAATATTTAGTGACCAGTGAAAATCCAAACTGGATAGTCATGATGTATGGAGATGGTCTTGATGTGATCATAGGGACAAGAGGATGTGTTCGCAAATGCATCCACTGTTACTGGTTGGAGTGAACTGGCTATAATGGCTGGCAAATAATTTCCATCTTTATGTCATTTCCATGGAGAGGTTTTTACAAGTTCATATTTTTTTGCAACAGGAAGAAACATCTTCGCTTATGCGTTCCTGTCTCTGTGTTAATCTAGAGAGAATTATGTTAGACAGTTTACATATGTAAAGAAAAGTGAATGGAAGGAAATGAAGAAACAATTGGATAAAGCGACTGATGTGTAACCATATCAGCAAAAAATTTTGAGACACACTGGTACAATGTACCGTCAGATAGGTACATTTAGTAACCTCAAAAAAAGGGTGGCTAGGAAACCTGTGGTGTAATTTGTTACTTATGTGTGGGAGGGTTGAATAAACTTTTGAAACTTCCAGCTTAATCACTCCGGTTCCAGTGTGTACAGGTCCCATTTGTGAGGTAGTTCTATGTACATAACAATCCAGTTTCAGCAAGTTATTCTTTCGGCGTTCATGTTTGCTCCATGAGAGGATATCTGCCAGTGGACCACCCTGGACGTAGAATATTTTGTACGTGAGCATTAGGTCTTAACCAAGGTGTTTGTACTTTGTAGGGGTTTGAATGGCTTCATTCAAAATTGGCAGGTTGCTATTCGGTCAAGAGAAACATCATGACAAGCACATCACCACACCTACAACGCGTTCGTCCGTATACATTCGTTAATTACCCTGCTGACTCCGTCATGTGTAATCAGGTCAGTTACCTCTCTAACATCGTATCCAACACGTGACGTGCCTTGACATTAGTACCCCACTGACCCATATTTCAAAGGCCAATGTGAACTGTAAAAGCAGCCATGTTAATTCTGACACCGTCCAGCACAACGCCTGTCAGTGACTGCCAGACAAAACGCTGACTGAGACTTCCCCTGGAAAAACGTCTGACAGGGATCGCTCGACTAAGCACCTTGCAAGGAATGCACAATATGATCAGCGGTTCAATTTAGTTAACCAAAGTTGGTGTCGGCGTAACTAACACATTACCTATTTCATCGTCTTGACGAAAAAAACTGCCACAATTGCTCAGACTCTGTCACATACCAATCAAGAGAGATGACTATCCACTGCTGCACAGCACGCTGAACAAAGCCTCTTGATTTGACGTCTCCACGCAAGCTAAACAACACGCTATCCTACGATGAAGAATTTCGACCCCAAGAATTCTACAGCTTCATTTAACAAGCAAATTACAGGACAGCGGTTGTTGTCACATCAGTCCATCCGTTTGTCAAGCTCCCGCCTTCACAACTGATGATTCGTGACCATCAAAGTCAGTTCTACTGAGGTATTCGGATTTTGGTAAGTCCCAACATTTTATCGTTTGTTATTCGCTTATGTTTAA
Organism: Paragonimus westermani; assembly: GCA_008508345.1. NCBI lineage: Eukaryota > Metazoa > Platyhelminthes > Trematoda > Plagiorchiida > Troglotrematidae > Paragonimus > Paragonimus westermani. Next base: position 118,022 of record QNGE01001473.1, on the reverse strand, counting down.
CAAAGTGCTACTTACGTATTATACATGTTTTTTACTGGTGTTATTCACCTTCTAGTTATAAGTAATTTTTGCACCAATAGCTTCATTGAGGGTTAACCTAACTCTGTTAGTTTTTGTGAATGGGGGACTCTGCAGAGCCCTGTAACTCTTCTAGTGTATCGTCTCTGGACAAATCCACTTCAAACAAAGAACGGCATGTTTGTATGCACCTTTCAAGGTGTCTACTTAGTAGGGAAGTATACACAATGAGAACGATACCTGAGTGGAAGTTTATACAAATTCTTCACAAGGAGTGAAATATTATTTACACTTTTTCAGCCATGGCTGTACAATTTGCACAGAGATCTAGAGTGGTTTTCACCAGAGTTGGGTAAAACAGAAACTTCAACAGGTAAAACTTATGATTCCTCTATCTTCTATCGTCATCAACATCATCATCACTGTCGCATCCAGTTCATTTCCGTTTTATTTTTCACGTCCCCTACTTATTGTAATTAACGATTCCACCCTAGTAGTGACCATTGTCTATGGTTTATTACCTTCGAATCGGCTGTTCGATGAGCTTCGTAAACCAAACATGGTGACATCATCAGTGCATGGAAGCTTGAGATTATGAGCCTGACCGTCGCGTTTGGTGGAGGTTAGTGAATGCTGGTCTTTATGTACGATGACCTCGCAACCTGAAAAATGACTGGCCATTTCTGGTCGTTACTGGCTTATCGTAGCAACCATATTGAAGAAAATTCTTAGTAATCGCATTTCGTTGTTCAGTTTTGATTATTTTTTCTGTCTGATTCTGTTCCACTCACGATGTTTCTTTCCCGTTTTCTTTTCGGCGCTGGAAACATAACCTGCTTTGTGCCTCGCTAGCTTGACGCACTTTCTCTGTACGCACTATATTCCAGAGTGATTAATACGACAGAGGCTCAGTTCATCGAATCTTGGTTTCATTGTTGTTCGTGTTTCGATATTGATAAACACAACTCTTTACCCTTCTGTTTTCTGTTTAGCGTGAGATTTTCCCGTAAACGCTATTGCAGTTCACTTTGGAGCACTAGGATTTCCACGTTGGAATCTTGGACGTGTTGACAAGGTTGTGACTGACCTAACTAACCCAAAAGGACAGCCAATCTTAATTGGCGCATTTCGCACTGGCTACTTTGAACAAGGTTATTCATGCTTGTCATCGGCTTTATCTAATCACAACGGAGTTGGCGATCTGTTGCGTTACACCTTAACAGAATGACAGACTAATAGAAAGGTTTATGATAGCAACAGCATGTAAAGGTACAGAGCAGTCAATTTTATATAAGGCAGTACGCACTGTGTGAACACGAAACGTGTGTACGTTCAGTTCTCACGGTCGATAAGATGGTCAACCCGAATCGCTATCGACTGCCCCATAGACACGCACAGTGTGTGGAACAGTCGACGACGTATTACAATCAAATTTGTGTACAGTTCGTTCTACCCTGTTGCTACCAATCCATCAATTAGAAACGCCAAGAGCCTGTATAGATGCCAATGGACGGCACCACGAATCTGTCGTTGCAAGGCCGTTAAACGTCACAGTCCCCCCCTGNGAGAACGATACCTGAGTGGAAGTTTATACAAATTCTTCACAAGGAGTGAAATATTATTTACACTTTTTCAGCCATGGCTGTACAATTTGCACAGAGATCTAGAGTGGTTTTCACCAGAGTTGGGTAAAACAGAAACTTCAACAGGTAAAACTTATGATTCCTCTATCTTCTATCGTCATCAACATCATCATCACTGTCGCATCCAGTTCATTTCCGTTTTATTTTTCACGTCCCCTACTTATTGTAATTAACGATTCCACCCTAGTAGTGACCATTGTCTATGGTTTATTACCTTCGAATCGGCTGTTCGATGAGCTTCGTAAACCAAACATGGTGACATCATCAGTGCATGGAAGCTTGAGATTATGAGCCTGACCGTCGCGTTTGGTGGAGGTTAGTGAATGCTGGTCTTTATGTACGATGACCTCGCAACCTGAAAAATGACTGGCCATTTCTGGTCGTTACTGGCTTATCGTAGCAACCATATTGAAGAAAATTCTTAGTAATCGCATTTCGTTGTTCAGTTTTGATTATTTTTTCTGTCTGATTCTGTTCCACTCACGATGTTTCTTTCCCGTTTTCTTTTCGGCGCTGGAAACATAACCTGCTTTGTGCCTCGCTAGCTTGACGCACTTTCTCTGTACGCACTATATTCCAGAGTGATTAATACGACAGAGGCTCAGTTCATCGAATCTTGGTTTCATTGTTGTTCGTGTTTCGATATTGATAAACACAACTCTTTACCCTTCTGTTTTCTGTTTAGCGTGAGATTTTCCCGTAAACGCTATTGCAGTTCACTTTGGAGCACTAGGATTTCCACGTTGGAATCTTGGACGTGTTGACAAGGTTGTGACTGACCTAACTAACCCAAAAGGACAGCCAATCTTAATTGGCGCATTTCGCACTGGCTACTTTGAACAAGGTTATTCATGCTTGTCATCGGCTTTATCTAATCACAACGGAGTTGGCGATCTGTTGCGTTACACCTTAACAGAATGACAGACTAATAGAAAGGTTTATGATAGCAACAGCATGTAAAGGTACAGAGCAGTCAATTTTATATAAGGCAGTACGCACTGTGTGAACACGAAACGTGTGTACGTTCAGTTCTCACGGTCGATAAGATGGTCAACCCGAATCGCTATCGACTGCCCCATAGACACGCACAGTGTGTGGAACAGTCGACGACGTATTACAATCAAATTTGTGTACAGTTCGTTCTACCCTGTTGCTACCAATCCATCAATTAGAAACGCCAAGAGCCTGTATAGATGCCAATGGACGGCACCACGAATCTGTCGTTGCAAGGCCGTTAAACGTCACAGTCCCCCCCTGTGTGTTCAAAAACAATTTGTGCTGACACTGCGGCTACCCTGGTAGTCGGCGTTTCTACAATTTTGATTTTCATTTTTGGTGTCTGTCTGTTTAGTCCCTTAAGCCATGACTTCCTCTCTGTGGAATTCTGATTCGTTTCAAACTAGTTACATGTCCATGTGTGGTCAGAATGTACGAAATGTTGCTCCGGAGAACATCATGAATCGCATCTTCTCATTGTTTTACTCAAGTTCATCAAGAGAACAAACTGTTTCAAATTTCTGTAGAGCTTATTGTTAACAATCCAACAAAACAACAGTAATGGGAAGTAGGCTTAGTGACAACCACTACAGATCGGTTATCAGCAATTAGAATTCAATTAGAATTTTTTACAATGGGTAATGTTGATGATTTGCAAAGCAGTGGTCGACTGCGAACATCAAGGGATGACTGTTCTACCAGTGATGTTCTGCGATGTGTAAAAAGCAACAACAACACCCGAGGGACGTCCGTCAGTTCGTTCAAGAATGTAACGCTTCGTAGTCCACTGTACTTGTGATACTCAAAAAGATACAGGCATCGACCACACCGGGAGGTCCGATTACTGGGGATTCGTTTGTCCGATGCAGACGTATGTGTAATTTTGCACCTGGTATTTATTAGACAGTGTGTACTGACGAAGCAATATTCCGTCTGAATGAAATCGAGTAGAAACCCCATTTTTGACATATCAATAACCCTCATCGGTTAGCTCCAGTCGGAGGTCAACGCATCCCAAAGCTCGGGATGAACTCGTTGGAGCACGCGTTATCAGGTATTTCCACATCGATAAAAACGCAACAGATTAGACCTCTAATCGTATAATCATTTGTGAATTTAGGTATTCCTGTTTTCCACTAATTCATCATAATTTAGCCACGGGATCAGGAAACGTTATATTATCTTGGTTTTTTGTCGGGGGAAATAAAATCAGTACTTTAGTAGTTTTGGGCTTTGTACAATCGCGGTTGTTTCAATCTTACTCAAAACTAAGTTTAAATTTTGGCAATTCAGTTTTTAAAAATAAGTTATTCCCTACTTTCTAATTTCAGAAAATTGTCAGCTCTAACGTGTAACATTTCGTATTTCAAACCACAATAAAACACTGAAGTTGAAGCTATCGTGCGTCTCATTTACCAAAACGCGATTGTTTTATGCTCACCGTGAAAGTAAAACACAGATTTGTCATAGAAGCTGGTAGACCTAACCAGTGTTAGATGACTCAACAAGATTGATAAAAAAAACCACACAATACGTTGAACGGTACTATCATTCATGTCCTCAAAGCACAAATCCCTACTGAAACTTGTACGAGTAAAAAGCAACGCACCCCGGCACCCATTAAACCGAAGGTTTACTGCCCTGTTGTTGCTTGCATAACTTGCATGCCGAAACCTAGGCGTTACTCCTGACATTGGAGGCCAACACTCTGTCCAATTCCTCGAGGAGAACGAGCAAGCGGGCAGTCTATCGATCGATTTTATTTTCCGAAACTCTTCTAAATAATTCTCCCTTCATCATTACTCTTAATGTCACAGTCTTGCCTTTAAATATGCTAAAAACGTTACAGGTAAAACCGCCATTCGCGTAATCATTTACAAATTAGAACATTCATATCTTCAAATGATACAACAGAATGTTGTACCCGCACCAAACCACGGAGAGTACTTGAGTAGGTTTGGTTTGAACAGGATGGTGTATCACCACATTGTGCACTACCTATACAAGGAAATCGGGAAGAAGTAATCGGTCGCGGTGGCCTCCACAGCCACCAGATATTACTCCACCAGATTTTTTCCTTCTGCCCCATTTCAAACACACAGTCTACAAGGAACGTCCACAAACATTGGAGGAACTCAAAATGAATACAATCTCGGAATATAATGCAATCTGTGAGACCAATTTGCAAACTGTGATGTCATCATCCCTATAGAGTATGTTTTAGTGTTAGCGAAACCGCGAGGAACATCTCCAGAATATCTTGTGAATCTATGGTTAACATACTAGTGATTCCATTACGTGACGATGATGACAACCTGTCAGTAGAACAGCAAATCTGTGGCTGTGATTGACAGATGTGTATACTTAATGGGTTGCTGTGTCATTAAGGTACCATTTTGGTTCATGTGTAGTGGAGGACTGTGGAGTAGATCAGTCAGCGCATGACTCACTGATTCATTATTCACAGTTAGGTGTTAACCAGACGTAATATATTATGAAANAGGAAATATGCTTGATTATTGAAAGTGTTGAGAAGAAAACGAGGTTGGCTGGAGCGGGGCTGGAATGATAAGCACACGGTTCAGATTATCTGCTGGCTGCACCTGTGCGCTGATATGCTCACTGCTTGGTATCGAACGTCTACATAACGCTCACTGAATACCCCGTTAGTCTACGACCCAACACTCGTCACACTGATACGAACGTTTTAGAAATTTTCACCTGCCGCTCAAGAGAATGTTGTACGTTACTTAACTAAATATGTCCCCAAGGCCTGTCACTATTCATATATTCTATAGTGCATAGCTAGCGGTTGCACATAGAAAAACCCAAATCCCCACATTTCTCACCAAATAGTCAATGTCTTCTTTCACAAAACGAAAGAGAAAACTATAAGTACAAATATTATCGTGAAGCCCTTTGTTTTAGTGGTAATGAGCTCCACCTTGAAAACAGGATGTTGAAGCATCTAACAGGAATTATCAGGAACACTGTTATGCAACGGGGCAGCCAAAGGCAGTTAACTTCATCGATCACGAAGTACCACTCAAGGTTGCTTCGCATGATTCACCAAACGAAGAATTTCCAGGCCTGTTACGTCTGTCACGACGTGCAGAGGTGATTGCAGTCCTGACCAAAACATCCTGTAGCGTACGTGCACCAATAATAATTTGTGACATTAACGTTCCTCTGATAACGAATGAAATGTGACCTTTGCATTTGGATTTAATTCGTCTACAGTAAACACTCGTAGAAAGTCAGTAAAACTTGCCTAAGTATACGTCTTGTAAGGTCGGTCTGTTGGCACACTTCTTCAAATAAACATTCACTACGACTTTAGCTGATGAAACAAATCATCCGAAGCATTACAGACAGGTGAAAAACAAATGTAGGCAACACCATCCCTGTTGGTTAATCCTTGGAAGAATCGCGTTCGTTCTTCGTGCACTTTGTGATATGTGAAAGTCCATTCACATTTTCACCGGCAATCCATCGGACAAATTTCTATTGTCTGATTTCATCAAACCATATTCTTTGGAAATCGCTTGTTCTTTTAGGACTATTCAAAGAGACTGCAGAGTTGACCACGGCCTATGTGTAAGCCCATCTACATGTCCACTCGACACTGACTCTCTAATCACGATAGGTACGATATCTGGACCAAGTCAACGATAAAATTGTGCACACTCTAACAAAGGACACCCATTAAAGTGCACGCGGCAGCATATTGGGCCTGTTCCAGAAAATAGATATTGCGGAGAGGATGAACGGTCCAGGCGGTTTCAGGCAGAAACATACATAGTTGGTTTTTAGTAAATCGTGGTGCTGGTCGATTCAATAATTCAACGATTTTATATATATATATATATATATATATATATATTCACCTTTCCTCATGGTGGCGAGCCTATTAGTGGACAGCTTGTGAGTGCGTGTATGGGGCAGTTAGATTTTACCACAGTTCGCATTTTGTTTAGGGGGCAATAGAATACACAGCAAAACCTTGGCATGACAGTGGATGAATATGTAAGCGCGTATGTGCCTGCGTTTACAGCGCAACAACATGGTGACGGCAAAGGGGCAATCGATCGGCTAAAATTGATGGATCAAACAGTAATTTTGGTTGTTACTGCATTAGGAGGCAAATCAGTCATACCCACGTTCAGTTTCAAATTAGTGCAGCGCAATACTGTCTACTGAGAGATTACCCGGTTGAACTGTACGATCGTATGACTGATAGATAACTCCATGCGAGTAGTCCATTTGAAACATATGGTCATTGAATGTTCACACACAAAGATTCATGATGGAAATAATAGGCAGTAAATGGATGTAAATCAAGACAATATTGTTTATGTTTGTGTTAGACATTACTCACATCAAGTGCCGGTCGAATGTAAATTGTTTTTAACAAAGTTACAATGAAATTGCAGCACACTAAATTTCAACCACATCGGGTGGACTTCTTCAAGTGTTGTGAATGAAGTTCTACCACCAAAGGAATGGATGAAACGCGTGTTTACTGTGATCGGATCAACAGGTGCCGAATATGAAATGGTCAGTTTAATCAGTCTAAGTCAATGCAACAGAATTGACCGAGCAAGTTTGGTAGACAGAGTTTGTCATCACCACATAACTGACGTTTTGCGGTGGAAAACGGAAAAGCCAGAATGTACACGAAAGAAGAGTACCAAATTAGTTTTCAAAGCCAAAGGCAGCACTTTGATTTCTGTTCTCCTCAACCCATCTATCCGTATATATATATATATATATATATATATATATATATATATCAGCCCTGTCTACCAAATTTGCTCGGTCGATTCTATTTCATTAAATTTCTGGTCATATATTATAGGGACCGATTTCCTAAAATTACCTTGTTTCGGATGGAAGGTTAACGTTACCCCTCCTCTTGACAGATGAAAATCATGTTATTCGGCAATATCAGGCTAAACAATGTTCGACGCTGGTACACGGTGTCACCACATATCGTCACAACGAATAAGCCGAACGAACGGAATATTCTGTTGAAATTCACCATGCTGCCATGTTTCAGAGACCCTTAAACATGATACACACTGAATCAAGTCGCCGTTATCAACGACAGGAAAACTATACGTGACGACACGTTGGATCTGCTTTGAAAAATTTATAATGCTGGGAGAATCAGAATTCACCAGTTTTTCAGACAGAAGTAGCTAAATAAGCGATGTGGTTTCTGCGTGCTCCTTAGTGTGTGAGGGAAAGCTGAGGGATTTGGAAATACTAATATTCAAGGTTTCAGATTGAAGAAGATGAGCCTGCCAGAGATTACCGAAGGATTTTCGAGTCCCAAATATTCTACTTGTTGATATCCGCGAAACACATCTCCGCTGGTAAATAACGGTAACTGAATAACGGTACCTGACTATGACAAGGGTAGAGTTTACTGACTGGTGTTCAATACAACGAATCCCTTGATTATAAAGAGCAGGCTTGTACTGGCTGCTTCGAGAAGAATCGTCGAAGAGAAGCGGACTAATGCTGGAAAATCAAAAAACAAGTTTTCTCGAATCAAAAACAAACGCAGCGCGGTTTGAGGCGCGCGACGCGCCACACTTAATGAATATACAGACGAAAAGCGTCTTTTATGGGAATTGAAAAAATTAGTCCCCCTAACCCATTCGGTCAGCAAAATTGAAGACGGGGTGATACAATTTCTTACACACCAATCAGTTACGAAAGTGCACTTCATAATATACAACACACTGAATGAACTACATCAAATCGGATTAGGGAAAATAACTGGAGTACTAAATCATGTGACAAACTCAATCAACAGCAAGTCAACTCCAGACGCGCGGTTAGAAGAACTTTGACCAGTATCAACAAACGTAACAAAATCATAAAGCTGTTAGACGAATAGCCGATATAGACGATAGGTCGTGGACCAAAGTTTTCATTTGCTGCCCTGAGCTTTTTCAACCAGTCACTTTGAAATATTCATTGTCATTTGTATGGTTAGATTTCAGTTTTGCCTTACTAGCAGACATTTCACAATTTACGTCCCACTACGTATAAGTAACACAACCCAATGCTCAGCCGTGACGCCAAGAACTTGAGAACTGTGTCGACAAATCCTCTGTGGAAAAGCAATCAGCTGAATCATTTGGTGGACCTTATATGACTTAATAGATTAGATTGGTAAATCAGTGCAGATGTGAAGTTTCTGAGTTGCCAGCATGGCTTCGTAGATCAGCTGGCAAAACGGTTGCCTCATTTGGACATACTGCTTCCGCCACCGGTTCGTATCCAGTGAAGTTCAGATTTTTCGCAATTGAGTCGGATCTAAACCACAGAATCTGTTACACAACCTATAAGTGAGAAACTGATTGATTCAAGGCTCCATCTTGGGATCAAAGCTCATGACAGTTGGGTTGCACCCAGTTAGAAAGAGTATCAGTAATGATTGATTTTAGCATTATGCCTGGTACACAATGACGGTATAAGTTCACCATCTCCTGCGCAATCTACACAATGCAGATGGGGTAAGTAACGTATCTGACCTTGTTGTCGCTTCTTTCAGCCACGTAACAAACTGAATAACCAATCTAACAAGCAGTTTGACTGGTGGGTTTCTAGCAGCGACCAATGTCTGACCGTCACTTATCCTTTTTGTAAATCACCAGACCGTATCATTCATGTTGAAATCATTTCATTTCACAAGAGACCACGATCAGCCTAAAAGAAGCCTTCGATATGAAGATTTTTGGTTAACTTAGAAACATTGCATCGAACTTTTGATTGCCTTTTGCAACTGTTCGTTCGTGGCGAATGATGAGGAACGGCCTCCAGGTCCTACACTATCGATTAACTCACTGGTAAAGGAACCGGAGTTAATTTCAAGTTGAACATCACTCACATTTGATCGCAGCGTTCGCATTCAGAAAGACTTTCCAGCCAACCTCTTTTGAAAAGAAGCACTAGACTCGAGTTTCGCTCTCATTAGGGCTCACCAGTAGTGCATATCCTTACCACGGCCTGGATTTGAACTCCGGCCATTCCAATCGTGAAGCAACCGTGTTGACCACTACGCCATTCACCTTCACATTAGGCACGACCGAATTATCAAATATGAATGCTCAACCACTTTCGCTTGTGAGCAATGATCAGGTTGCCCGATCGTCTCGAGAGGAGGCACAGTAACTGTCCTGTTAACTCCAATCGAAATCACTGATCTCATTAAACCTGCAAGGCGAACCGAACTTAATGGCACCGACAACTGCCGTTTCGCTCTCCTCACCCCGACTGAAAAGGGCTGAAAGCAACCTGATTAAACGAAGCTCAGTCGTCTAGTTCACGTCAGCGTAATGAGGCAAGAATGTCGAGGTCACTCACAACAATCTCACCACACGTACCAATCAATGAACGCAAATTGGTGCTTTCAACCGCGCTTGTCTTGCAATCATTCAGCCTGTCTCTCAGTGAGTCATGGGGGTTGTACCCTTAGCTAATAGCTTCTTTAGATATTTACCATATGACAGTTCTCTACGAGTAAAGTCATGGTTACCACTTTTTAGGGACTCATAGGAGTTGAGAAAACGAACTCTGTAATATGCTTGTTGAACGACTGTGACAGGACGGTATCAGGACCGAACACTGGATTGGATGTTACTGGTATTCAGACTTTTGTTGCGTTGGACGTTCATGACAATTTTTCATGGTCACGGCGGATCTATCACTTGTGGAGTTGTAGGAACTGAACAAAGGTCTTGGTAGCGCACAGAATTAGCGTAAGAATTCTAAGCACATTCGTTTCAGCGGCGATCAAAGTGCGTTTGCACATTGTCTTAGGTTCAATGGTGACAGTCATGTAGATAACGCAAAAATTTTAGATATATCTAAACTGGTAAGTCGTAAGAGATTTTTGGTTAATACAAATCCCACACCGCCGAAAAATAACAGCAACTGTCACACCTCCATAAACTTTGTGTCCTTCGAAAAGAAGCTGCAGATTCGAGTTTCATTTTTGTTAAAGTGAGTCAGTAGTGCACGTTCTTGTCAACACCGGCCACGTCCTCATGAAAGAAACATAGTGGTCATGGCACTTTTCAAATCACATTAAGTCGGAGTTCAAATCCCCAACTTGGAAAGTATATGTACTATCGACGAGAACTGATAAACATGAAATACGAAGCTAATGCATCTTTGCACAAAGGTCTGACTGAAACCGTCTATGCGAGTACCAGACCCACAACGAATGAGTGAATTTCAACTTACGACGCGTGAACTATCATTGGTTTAGACAAATTGTGTCCTTTTGGAAATTTCCTGGAAGAGGTTCCAACCCAGGCTAGTTAGTTTTCCATGATCTTTTTCGAAAAACAGATACCATGATTTGGGGGGGCAGGAACATTGGACAAACCAGGTTGTATACCAGGGTGCATACCAGGTTGTACTCACACGTAACCAATTTAACCACGCACCAGCTTTCGACTTCGGCCATGTACAGCAATCATCAATCGACTTACAGTTCAGTTCTAACCGGCGACTCCTTGTTACGGGCGGCATTACAACTCCGTCAATGATGTCATGAATCCACCGTGTTGACGGTTGTGCCGATGACTTCATATTAATCATGACCAATATATCAAATCTGAACGCTCAACCATTTTCGCTTGCCACTAATGCTCAGATTGCCCGATCACGCATTTCAGCTATTTGCACACGGGTGCGAGGCTATAGGTCCAAATCACTATGATGCAGTCACCCGATATTCAGCGAACTACTTCTGATCTGAAATGCAGTCATCGGAAACAGTATGTACCAATGCTCATGGGATCCGGTTGGGGGCACCCGATTCGGATTAGCTTGCCACAGTAACCGAAGCCAACGGACCCCTGCGTTTGACCATCACAGCAAGTGGCTTGCGTTGCACTACTTGCGGCTCCACACACACGGTTGGTGGCATCCGATTCGGATTAGCCTGTCANAATAACAACGCATTTTTAATCGTTCCAAACAAGTAAGTCCAGGGAAGAATCGAATGTCACAGTTCTATGGACGTTCATGTCGTGTGGAAGACGCCGAGTAACACGTGGATGGGCGACCTGAAATAGATAACAAGGGAGAAAACATCAGCGGAAAGTTTAAATCGCATGCGCAACAGTTTCTATATTGTTACAACGCTTGTATTGGAATTACGCGCCGTATCAAAAGTGTACAAACTGAACCTCAATAACTGATGTGAAAGTATATGCTCAATGACGCTCAGCACGCGGCACAAAACTTTCACTCAGGATTTGAACTACATGAGTAATATGTCTCGCTAATTGTTCAACCACTGTGAGATCCTGAGTGTTTACACATCGCATTGTGATTTCTCGCACGATGGATATGTAAAGAAGCGAGGAAATGGACTAATAATGTAACAAGACCCAGCTATAACAACTGACGATAACTCCTTGCAATAAATTCCACCATAGTGGATCCGCTGTCGTTTTTCATTAGTTGCCTTCGGAACGACAGGGAAATGCCAGCAAATTCTGTCCCTCTGGTGTGCTGAGAACGACGCTGTTACGGCCAGACCAGGATAACAGCAACGGCGGGAAGGCAGATGACGTGGTGCACAAGGACTCAATGTTGTACTTACCTGACCATTTGGCGACAGGTTTAATGAGATCGGAGATTTCGACCAGTCTGGAATGTCCTAATCAAGGGGTCATCGACTGGAGTCGTGGCGACTATGTTGAGTAGTGGTTTTTCTAATCGCACTCACTTGTGCGTTTTCGACTATTTTGGTTTTTCACTCACTTTCTCCTCAAGCAAGCTATTCATTTTTTGAAACGCGATTCTCTCCGTGCCCCGCCAGCTTCACGTGCTTATCTGTATACTCTGTTTTCCGAGGATCAACGCGCCGAGTCTCTGGTTTCATTGTCTTTCAGTTTTCGATAGTGGCAACTGACTGGGTAGTATTTTGTTGGACTCGTTCTAACAGAGTTAACATAAAGTAACTGTGTCTTCCATCGAGACCATAAAGCAACCTGATCACTACTCACCAGCCAAAGTGGTTGAACGTTCAAGTATGATAATTCGGTCTCGTCTATCGTGTGATCAACGGTTCAGTGGTCAACACGATTGCTTTATGAAAATATGGCCGGAGTTCTAACCTCTGCCGTGGCAAGAATGTTCACAGCTGACGAGCTCTAATAAGAACGAAACTTGAGTCTAGCGCTTCTTTCTTGAAACGGGATGGTTGAAAATCCTATCCTGATGCAAAAACTGTGACCGAGTAACAGTGGTGTTCAGGCCATTAACTACTCACCAGTAACTGACAAGTATGTATACATACACAACGGACCTAACAGGTGTGAAAACGTTTGGTCCGCGACTAGAAAAGCAAAAATCTCAACAGGTATCAGGGGAATCAAGAATGGCACACAAGTTTACGTGAGGAATGTGAAAATTTAGATGATCATGCGGACTGCAAAGAGCAAAGCAGTTGTAACGGGCATGTCATGCGTTCTGGCTACGACTACCCACTATATTCGTAGACCAGCCTTGTTCATCGTGGAGACATTGGAGAACAGAGTTCCAACGATAATTCAGTAAAAGGCAAAAACATGAACAAGCATAAACCAAAGACCCAGTAAATAGTACACACTTCGTGAATAACTGGAAACAAAAATGACGTCAACAGTAGGGCAACACGTTTCGTGGCACAACATGCGATTCTCGAGCAAAGGCCGTTACGTGGAATACTTTTTCGTTATGTAGTAAGATATGTGAAATTAGCAAATGATTGCTATAGTTCACCGTGACGGCTGAGTGGATAACAGCTGTTTCTAGAATATGACTACCACTGAATTTTTATATATGTTTACTGTATACAACCGACACATGACTTGGAATCGGCGTTTTATGACACGAAGTTTATCAACTGACTTGCTAGGGTGGTCTGAGGTGGAGGATGAAAGCACGAAGAGGGGGCTCCAGAGTGTGATACTGTTATGTGGAGGGACACAGAAAGGCTTCTACCCTGAAATTTTACGTTAACACAGCATACATATGATAGTGCGTAATCAGTTAGGGTTAACTAACAATAATCGTACTGGGAAACCGTGCCAGGATGACTGGTTTGTTGCAGACGTATATGTATATTTATGGATAGATGTATATGCGGACAATGAACGTATTTTCCTACGTGCATATGTAATATGCAGTCCAGCCGATTCTAATTCGAATGCCTGTGCCTTAGAGGATCAACCTTCGGGCAACGTGGACGCACCAGGAGAACAGCTGTAATGCTGGATCCTGAATTCGTACGCCCAGAGTTTCCCCAACCTTATGCTACCGTGAATTGGAAGTCGCAGGAAGAAAACGATGAATCTGCAATCAATCTTTATTTATTGATCTACTCACCGTTCACAACAGACTCCAACGTAACAATTAAGGGGTGCTAGGGGGCTGGACGTGAGAGCATCTTGAGCACAACCGCACAGCAGACGCCAGAGTGGAAGAGTGCGTCGACGGAAAATTCCAGTCGACCTTCAGAATTCAAACGAGCGTTAGGCTGGTTAAGCGGCGTTCAGGAGTAGAGATAGTGC